>OV815271.1:61575291-61813274 GCA_929108145.2 Limnephilus rhombicus
GTCTGAAAGATGTCTCCCAGATCTGTTTCCTCCGTTGATTCTTCCAATTGAGGTTCAAAAAAAATTTCCAACTTGGAAACATAATGTTGAGCGTTGACAGCCACGGTTCGTCTAGTTTCCTTAAAAAATACGGCCCAATGATCCCAAATTTGAAAATTGGACCGAAAATTTTGTTTATTCGCTATGCCCGTCGAGATGTCAAAATGCAGCCGAAAAGAAATCGCCTTCATCAATGTATTCCTGCTGGGGGCCATCACCTTTCTGATGTCATGATGGCACGATTTTTTTTTTTTTTTTTTACATGAGCTCCACACAGGAGGCCCTGAGGATAATAATTTTCCTCAGGGCCTATGTCATCTTTGAGGATGCTGTGTGGAGGGTTTTTTTTTAGGAAAGGAAGGAGAGGAGAGTTCTGGGAAGGAAAAGGATGATGTACCGAATAAAATAAAATAAACCCCATTTCTGTAAGTTACGCCTTTTTTTTTTTAACAGCCCTTCAAAACTGCACTGTCTGTTTTGCCGCACCTTATATTTGCTCCTCTATTCCATAATAATTGTTATTGAATAAACGCCCGTGTGGACTTCTTGATCTTTAGGACGGGATGTGTAATGCTAAAAGAGTATATTTATAGAGTATTTTGTAAATTTAAAAATGCAGATATTTTACAATACAAATTTCAGCTTTAAATAATGTAAATAATTTGATACATATGTAGTATAAAGATACAGTCTAAGAGTAGGTAGGTAAACGCAGATATTAAATGCAATTTTTTTTTGTAAAAAATTTGGGAAAATGAATACATACTATGTATGTACAACAACGGAATAACATTTGGTTTGTATGAGATTGCTTTCCTTATTGTCAACAAGTCACTCTTGGCCCGTCTTGGTGCGTATCGCCCAACTTATCTTCTTTCACCCTCTCTGTTCTACTCACAATATACTATATACATATACAAACATAATTCTTTTTATATCACAGAACATGGAAAGGTTGGGTTAAGTACCAATATCCCATGCTGTCTCACACTAAATATGAAACACCAATAGAGTACACCGCAACTTGCAAATACTTCCCAGCAAGAAGCACTTTGTAACAACATCAGAAATCTATATCACACTCCATAATATCAACACACTATAAAACATTAAAAACTTTATTTACATACACCAATTCAGTGAAACATGTAGTGCGCTTTTTACTAGAAAATATCGACTAGTCATTATGTATTACCTTTCCAGTATGGTGACAACTGGTCAGGTAGTATGCCAGGTCTTCATTGCCTCTTATAGCACTTTAATTTATTCCATTGAATAAAGATTGGCAAATATTTCAACCATAAAGAGTAGGTTGATGCTTATTATGTATTGATGTTCTTATTTTTAGTTCATACAGTAAGTAACACTGAACATTTCTCAAAGGTAACTTATATATGTACAACCAAACAGCAAACATTAATTTCCAGAATCTCCAAGAGATAGTCGTGCCAAGCATTTAATGCCTGTGGAGATTTCATAGGTATGGCAACATTTAATCCGAGTGCCTGTTGAGATCTCTCAGAGATGGCAATGGTCACTCTGAATGCCTATCGAGACCTCACAGAACTGGCAACATTCGATCTGAGTGTCTGTTGAAATCTTCCAGAGATGGCAATGGTCACTCTGAATGCCTATCGAGATCTCACAGAACTGGCAAAATTCGATCTAAGTGTCTGTTGAAATCTTTCAGAGATGGCAATGGTCACTCTGAATGCCTATCGAGACCTCACAGAACTGGCAAAATTCGATCTGAGTGTCTGTTGAAATCTTCCAGAGATGGCAATGGTCACTCTGAATGCCTATCGAGACCTCACAGAACTGGCAAAATTCGATCTGAGTGCCTGTTGAAATCTTCCAGAGATGGCAATGGTCACTCTGAACACCTGTAGAGACTCCACAAAAATGGCATCAGTAAAATCTGAATGCCTATGGAGACCTCACAGAACTGGTAACATTCAGTCTGAGTGTCTGTTGAGATCTCCCCAGACATGACAATGGTCACCCTGAATGCTTGGAGATATCTCTGGGACATTTTGACATTCTGTGTTGTTTGGGTGTTAAATTGGCACGCAGTATTTGTCTAATAGTCTTCGCCGGTCTCCTGCAGGTTGGCCGTGGTGTTCCGGTTGGGCGTGTCGCGGAGTAGCAGTGAAGACAGCAGCAGGTCACCCTGCAACAGCACGGCACGCACCCGCTCGGGGGGAATGCGGTGAGCGAAGACACCGATGAGGTTGTCCCCCACCCACACGGAGTAGTGCTTGTCCTCGCAGCTGATGCGCAGCTCCAGCTCTGCACCGGGGGCAAGTAGGGCCGTCTCTGTCCGCTCCTCGGCTCCCCAACATTCTACACAATACATACGTACAAGATTATAATTACAGAAACTCCCAAATGAAAAGAATTCAAGTGTATACTTCTCATTCCAAGAAATCTTTTCGTATTAGTCAAACATTAAACACATCAATGGCTTAACACTTGTTCACATTGGTATACATACTCGCTACTTGACTGGCCGTAAACCATTCGCATTACGGCGCTCTACAATCAAGTAGAGATTGTAGAGCCTTCCACATTCGTAAGTGAAGCATTGGAAGATGAACAGGCCGCGGCGCATTAAAGTAAACATGCTAATTAAGCTGATTTTAATGCTTATTTTACACATTTTTTAGAAGAGGTGGAAGAATAAATTAATGAGTTGAAAATAAATAAACTATGAACACGAAAAGAGAAATAGCAGCACAAATAAATAATTTTAAAGTAGCAACTTCACTCCGATGCCAGGACATTTCCGCGTCCACAAATGAACTCTGCTAAAACGGCGGGTTTGCGCATGTCGGTGTGCAGGGACGAGTGGTGGAGGTCTTTACTTGCTCAAAAAATAGAACGAAGTGGATTGAATCTAATAATCACAACACACCACTTAACATCCATATTTATATATATTTATTGTATTATTTATTAGATTTCTTTTCCTAATTTGCAATATATTTACATATTCCCTAATTACATAAATATCATCCTTATACTCCTATAAGATCATAAGTTTACCCTTTATTGTGTTTTTCTATATTCTTATCATGCATATTTAAGTATTTAGCTTCTCTTAACTATTTTTTTTTCTTAGTTTTTCTTTATGTTATTTTGTCTGAACTAAAAAAAAAAAAAAAAATTATCAGCGAAAACATGTTTTTAGGCTTACTGTTTTATTTTACCACTCTTTTTTTATGTATCTTTGTAAAGCTGTTTGTTTTCCAATTAAAGATATAATATTATATTATTATTATTAATAAAGAGCCGACTAACCCCTCTACTAAAATTATGGTGTTTAGATGCGTTTAGTTACTACTATACTCTCCACTCGATTAAAATACTCGGTGTGTCCGAACGACTCTTTAGAGCTAAAATATTAATGAAATATAATGTACTAAAAACAGCCTACATTTAAAGATAGCCTATATTCTGAGGCCACACGTGCAAGCAATCTCGTCGCTCAGACCGCATGTTGCACGCTCTGCAGAACGCTTTTCGACTCAGGCCTTACCCTAAGTATAGAAATTTTGGCTTTGCGTAATAAAAATGATTATGTTCTAACAGCAATTAGTTCAGGTTAGGTTATCCAATATAAAGGATAATTTTGTAACTGCATTTCTAAAGAAGAATCCGCATTTTGAGTGTCCTATAAGCAGCTTGATTGACACCTACTTGTCAATATTGTCAAGTCAAATATGGTGTAGAAATGTGTTACAAGTTAACGATCTATTGACAATCAATTTTTTTATTATTATTACTATCTGATTAGTAATACATAATCTATCCACCAAATGAAGAAAGATGACGAGGAAAAGCTAGCGACACTCACCATCGTGCCAAGCATTCCATATGACGAGGTGTTGGCGAGCGGCCATGAAGCGCGGGTTGAGGTGCAGGGCGATGTCAGGGTGCGGCCACAGCTGCACGGAGCTCTGCAGGTTGATGTAGAAGGCGTGCGGGAGCAGCTTCACGCGCCCCGCCACCACCAGCTGCTGTCCGCGTCCCAGTCCTCGCTCTAGCACTGCGCACGCTGGGTTATCCTACAACCACATCACTCCCTTATCATCATCTTTTAGTTCATAAACAAAAATACACAACTCCGGAAAGAAAGCTGTCCATTTTTTCTTTTTTACATTAACTCCACCCAGGAAAATAATTTCCCTCAGGGCCTATGTCATCTTTGAAAATGCTATGTGGAAGGTCTTTTTGAAGAGAGGAAGGAGTGAAGGAGTGGGTCTTGAAGAGACCCATGTTGATTTTTATTACCTATATTATTTTTATTATGTAGGAGGGAGGAAACAAAGAGGTCGGCAAATCGTTCCATAGCCGAGCTGTTGAACAGCGAGTCTAGAAACAACCTGTTCTCACGTGACAATGTCAACCGTATACAAATGTTAGACGCGTGTTTGGTGTGTTTATGCACTGATGCCGAGGGGATCAATGGTGCCAGTCAGGGCCGGATCTACGAAATCTGGCGCCCTGTGCAGTAGGTACCGATGGCGCCCCCCCCCCCCCCCTACATTTTTATTTTGATTAAAAATTCATTCACCCCAATTTTTTTATTTTTTTTATTTAATTTTATTTTTTTTACACTAATTTATCAAATAAAATCAAGACATATAAAGGGTGTAACTTTTCCAAGTGACCTGGCGGTAGCTCTCATACTCGTTTTTTTTTAAAGAGAGAATCGCCAGGAGCCCTATACTCTGTGAATCTATTGGGTAAACATCAAATTATGGTGCTATTTTAATTATTTTAGGAAAAACTCTTTTTGCAAGTTATGCTTTAAAATAATACAACGAATTGTTTGTTTGTGCCCGTACCATGATTTAAAATATAGGTTACGAGACAATGCGGGTGGTTTAGCTGAACTAGATCCATTAGACATTCTTGAGATTTACTGCGTTTATGTATATACCCAACGCGAATATTAATAGAAAAAGCAAATACAAATACGTTCTCATGGCAACGTACAACACAAGAATAGCATCTACAGCTTCTGGCTAATAAGAATATAACCTCAAATTTGTACCTTGCATTTCCCGTGTTGAGCGAACAAACACCAAATTGAGCGAACAAACACTAAACACTGACGTATGGTATCAACGGCTTACGAAAGACGCTTACACTGACACCGCAAAATAACAGATCCTACAAATCTAATAGATATTAATTATACATGAACTTTAAATAATATGTCAAATCAATGATCTGCAATGATCAAACTGTCAACACGTAACACGTTGCATCCTGCAAACCGTGCGATGTTTTTGTCAATGGAATTTACTGAAGATTTCATAAGAAAATGGTCTTTAACTACCTTCTCCTAGAGACTTAAATCGTACAAAATAAAACAATAGCGAGCGTACGCTTACTTGAAAGGCGGTCGGTTTGTTTGTATTAGTTATTGAATTTGGATCGCACGCAATTTGGACGGTAAAAGATATATGGAAAAATAGATCTTACGTTTAAACTAAATATGTGGAATTTGTAAAAAAATTTTGTAACTGACTATAAATTCGTAAGCCGTAAACCAACGTGATGCGTGCGCATGACTGGTTTATTTATGCGTGCGCATTCTGTTTCTTTGGAAAGTATTGCTAGAGCGTAATAATTATTTCGTACTATGGGTAATTTTGAAACGATTCAGGGAATATTATAACTAAATTTTAATACAATATTTATTTTTTCACGGCGCTCCTTCGGAGTTGGCGCCAGGTTTTTTGCACGTTTTTGAACGTATGGCAGATCCGGCGCTGGTGCCAGTTCATCTTCCATTGAAATATCGGTAGGACAAGGATAGCATTCCCACCCGACGCCTGTGCTCTAAAGATTGCAATCCGATTTTTATAATAGGAGAAGAAGTATTGGTTGAGATTATTTTGGTAAAGTTTCGCTTCTACCGCGTGTTAACTGCACTTGAATTATTTTTTTTACTCTTAAAATTCATCTTCAAAGATAATGAACAGGAATTTTCTCCTTCCATCAAGAAATAACATAGGTAGGTACATAAAATAAGTAATCCACTCCTCGCGGTCCTGCGCTGCTTGAGAGCTTCTGCTTGCGCTGCTGGAGAGCCGAGGACACCGATGTGCCGGATGCCAGTGATATTTGGTCACTCGCATTGGTGGCCTTCCCCTGCTTCTTCGGCCTTCCACTTTGTCAGTGATTACGAGTTTCCCTAACTTGTCTAAAGTATCTTAAGATGAACTTATACGTGAAATCCTATTTAGATTAATCTTTACGACGAATCGACTTACAGTATGAACACCAAAAAATATGCTACGGATAATTTGAAGCTTTTACTAGCTTTTCTATATATTGGAATTACAATAAAATTATTATTTACATATCAAAAAATATAAGCGTAAACCACTAAAAAAAAGTGTTTTCTCATGACTAACTATGAAGTAATAAAAATAATAATTTAAAAAAAATACCCCTTTATGGCTAAGACTATTTTTAAGGTTTTCTATGTTCTAACTTTTTTACGTTCTTATAAAATTATGCACAAAATAAATAAAAACCACTTTTTCGCTTACTTGCCTCGTGCAAATAAGACGCTCGATTTTAAATTTTGCAGGCATGAGAATCGAAATATTTCTAGCGTTTATATTCCTCTTAAGAAATGTTGCGGGCGGATAGTTGAAATCCTACTTAATGTGGAAGCCTAACTCTTTCAGAATGGACAAACTCGTGCATCTGGCTGTCCATGGAATCCTGAGCATTGTTTCCAGCACTACATTTTGAGGGCGTCTACCCGCTTTCTTTTCGCTGGCTATAAGTGTCCATGTTTCGATACCATATAGAAATATGGGGAAAATCAAACATTTGAGATTGTCACCAAATCATATTTTTTTATAATTTGTCTATTTTGAAATGAACCTTTGACTGTTGATTCCCAGACATAAAATTTAATATTTCCATTATAACATGCTTGATGGCTGACCAATCAACCTTAATCAGTGGTTTTAGAAGTGAGGTTATGTTTACCCAGAAGAGTGGCTGTGTAGGCTGGCAGTCTTGGGGCAGTGCGGGGAGGCTGGGTACCATGGGGGGCGCGGGGCGACCCGAAGGGTAGGAGGCACAGCGCCCCTCCACCACGGAGTCCACGCGCAGCCCCTCCCCGCGAACTTCCACGCCCGATACGCGCCGCAGGGGCGTGCGGAACGCGAACTGACAGAAGTGGAGGCTGTTGATCTGTAAATGCATTCATTTATCAGAATCTGCAACCAATGACATATAACATTGTCGTTGTAGTTTATATATGAATAGATTGAAATTGTATATATGAATATGATTATAATTGTTTGCCTAGCTTGTAGTTTTTTAGATTTTAGAAATGTATTATAAGTTTGTACAGCGCCCTTGAGGTGATTTTTCACAAAAACGGCGCTATATAAATCATCCAAATATTATTATTATTATTGAATGTCTGTAATAATTACACTATAATATGTCCAAATTAATATATTTAATCAAATTTATATTGAAATTCGCCACTATTACTAGTTTAGTACTAAACAATGTTAAAAAATGTGACTTTTAAAAATACTTGGGTCGATGGAAAATGTATGTAAAGACTTTTTCTTTTTTTACACTAACTCCACTCAGGAAGCCCCGAGGAAAATAATTTCCCTCAGAGCCTATGTCATCTTTGAAGATGCTACGTGGAGGGTCTTTTTGAGGAGAGGAAGTTGTGAACATAGTTTTGAAGAGACCCATGTTGTAGGAGGGAGGAAACACAGAGGCTGGCAAATCGTTACACACATGTTGGGCGCGTAATAGTCATGTTACAATAGTTGCAATAGTCTTGTTGTATAGGGATCAATGACGCTAGTTGCTCGGAGCATCTTCCTTTGTAATTCCTTTTGCCGGTAGAACAAGGACACCAAACCTACTTTACGCCATGCTCTAAAGATTGCAATCCGATTTTTATAATAGGAGAATCTATTGAACCGTCCGCTCGTTTCTGCATAGAGGCAAGGGTTTTTTCAGGTATTTTGGGGCTCCAGACCAAAATTGATCAGTGGGGCGCACTTGCAATACTATTAAAGTATCTGCGGGCCCTATACAATGTGCCCAGCTTCTGAGAAGCTAACTTGACTTTGGCTTCGATGGAGCTCCGTGCCTTAGCTGGTCACTTAGAGTTACATCAAGCACATCAAAGAAAGGCATGTTGGGAAGATTGCTTCCGTTGAAGGAGACTAGATTGCCAGCTTCTATGGATACAGTTTCTTATTGACGTTGTGTAATAGCCCATTCACATAGTTCATTTATCTTTCATTTTGTGATTTCATTCCGCCTCTTTCCCTCGAAATGAACTGTGTGAACACAAAAGTGCCGAATTAAGCATTCCAACAATGTTGGAATGCTTCCTTCGGCACTGTTCACTCGCAACCGGAATTTAACATCACGTGACGCGAATGATGTGTGTGAACACTCAAGTAAACAGTCTTTCACTCGCGAATTAGTCGGCCGAGAATGTTCTGGCGTGAGGAAGAGTAGCCGGAGCGGCTTAAACGTCAAAATGCTCCGTTTAGTTTGCTTTTCGAAATAACTCCTACACGTCTTATAGAAATTTCTCCCTTACTATCATAGTGAAAAATATGATCTAAACGGCATTGGAAAGAGAAAATAATGCTATATATATCCAATATAACAATTAAACACAAAATAATACGAATGTACACTTTTATGGAACCAAAGTTTCTGATCGAATTTGAAAAAATTTTTTATGAATTATTTTTATATGAAACGACAAAAAAGTGAGGTAACAGAAACGTTTATAATTTATTTGTCTAACAAAATAAGTGTGTGTGTTTTACATTTTTTTGTTACCAGTAATTTTAGTTAGAATAAAAGCAAGGGGAGCCATTTTTTTAACTTTTAAAAGTTTACATTAAAAATTATTCTATTTGAAAAATTACATGGTTATTTCTAATAATAAATTTGGGAATCATATTTCATCACCTTTCCAAAACAGTTTTTAGTTTTTGGATACATTAATAAATATTCCATTTATATGGATTTTATTGCAAGCCGAGGCCTATTTTGGAATAAAAAAATTTTCGTGGTGCAAAAATACTGGTAGATATCAGTTTTCAGGTTATTATTTAACCATATGTTCATTTATGGTGCTGAAATTTATTTACTGTTTACAAGAATCGCCAATTTCTCGTAATTTAGTTCGACGTTATCGGAAAAATGTCAATTGAAATCGTAAATATTCCCGAACTTAGCCGTCAGCGCCGGACGAATTCCAATGCGCGCCGCGACTACGCTCGACGACTTCGTAGCGAGAATGTCGAGTGAACTCTTCCTTCGAAGGAACCGTCTGAACACGCGGTGAAAAGAGAATGGAACATTTCATCGAGTAAACCTTCATCCGAGTGAACCATGTGACTTCAGCATTAGTACAGAAATGATCAACACACATTACCGTGATCTTATCTACAATTTATTCTGTCTGAAACTATGTTCTTTTAATATTAATAAAAACAGAACTGGCGCATTCACCATATTTTAGATCTTCTGGTTGAGGACGTTGTTTAAAAAAATTGTCCTTGATTTAGGGTGTGTTAGTTTTGGTGTTTCATAAATTATTTATGGACATATAGTGTGTCGATAGCCCTAAAATGTTCAATAAACCTGTATATAATTAAAGCAGTATTTTTTTACAAGTTAATGTAGAATGTAGAGCATTATCAAATTTGTGTCAAGAAGGGCACTTTATATTGAAAGATCTAGGTACATAGTTAATCCCGCTACTTTGTCAAAGTGGAAAAATATTTCTACTTTACAATAAAATTCAAATAAAGGAATATTTCTGAACGTATCCAAAACCTAAATACTTTTTTGAAAGGTGTTAAAATGCGCTTTAAAATTTTCTAATTCAAATTAAACATATAATTTTTGAAATATATAAATTTTGCACGCAAACATAAAGTTTTAAAAATGGCTAACTTACGTTTTTTCTAACTAAAATTACTGATAATGTAAAAAAATTAAAACACAAACACATGTTATTAGACAAATGTGTTATAAACGTTTTGGTCACCTCACTTTTTTCCGTTCAATGTAAAATTAATTAATAAAAAATTCCCAAAACTTAATAATTTTTTTCAAATTGCGATCTGAAGCTTTGATTCGACAAAGGTACATTTGACTTATTTTGTGGTTAAATTTTATATTAGAGTATAAAGCATGGTGTTTCCTCTTTCTAAAACCGTTTAGATCATATTTCTAACCATGATAGTGCGGGAGACCTACATGAGTTGTTCTGAAAAATGAACAATTTGCGTGAGGGGTAAATAAGACCCTTACAGTTCTGGAAGCCAATAGATCAAAACTAGTGCTTACAAATAGTGGTTACCTGAATAAAGAATGAGTCATCGGCCACAAAGATATCTATTTTGAAGGGTTGCCCGCGCTGCAGCGGGAAGGTGGTGGGAGCGGCCGTCTCCTCGGTGCCCCACGTCTTGCGCAGCCGCGAGTTGCGTACCACGTAGCGCTGGGACACGCGCGGATTGAGGTGCAGTGCAATGTCGCGCTCGCCCTTTTCCTCCGCGCACAGCAGGTTTACGGAAAACCTTCAATTTAGAATTTCACTTAGAAACATGTCACAAATACAGAGAAAAATAAAATAAAACTGCTTACAACTGGATACAGAGAATAATTTAGAAACACGCCACAAGTGAAACCTTCATTGTTCCCAGAGTCAACCAGCACAGTTTTTAGTTATATTACAAGTCTTATAAGTAAACAGCAGTCAGTGCAAATCAAAGAAACTGATTGCACTGACTGCAAAAGTAACTAACCAAGCATCCAACCATTTCTGCTGCGATCTCCTGAGTGTAGTTAATTTAAGAGTACCTAATCGACTCACTTCATAAGGAACTATTTCAAAGTCGCCATTCACAAACAAATTATGTAGCAAACTCGCCAATTCCTCGCTTAAACAGTTTCATGACAACTCAGAATCGTGCAATTTCAACACCCCTTTGAAAAGTCATTAAAAAAAAAAATGAAAAGTAGCTTATAACCAAAGATATTCAAATACAGAAGAGATATGCTATGGTGTCCGCGCAACTGTCGCCGGACTACGCGCTAATTAGCGTAGTTTTCATACAAAAAGAATTTGTTCATTTCATTGATTTTTTGAAAATGTGCATTAATATTGGTTAACAATATATTTTGAATAAGGAAAGAATTCGTTCATTTAGTTTAACGTTCGTTTGGTTTATTCGTTAATTATTTGTTCTTTTTAGTTTATTTGTTAATTGGTAAACAATATCGGCGACACCCGGAAGCGCAGACCCACATAGTAAAAACAGCAGATAGCACATCTACTTATATTTCAATATCTTTGCCCATAAGCTAATCTAATGAAGCTTATTTAACCAATTTTTTTCATCACTTTTGATGACTTTTCAAAGGAAGTGTTGAAGTTGCATGTTTCTGAGATGTCTGGTTACCCTCGCTTGCATAGTTTAGCAAACAAATATACAAATGAAATCAACATTTTTAATGTAACAATTGCAATCCAAACTTTAAAAAAATTTTATAACGTGTCATATTATTTCTGATAATTTCAGTATATTATAATTATCTATTTTTTTTCTTTTTTCTTTTATCCAATTGTAAACTACTGTAATGTAAGAAACTATAAAATGTTAATATTGTATTACCCAATGTAAAAGCCGCATGGGCGTATAGAACAGCAAATAAATAAATTTCTCCAAGGATTACAGAAAGGATGAAGAACAACACAACACAAATCTTGTCTTTTAAATATCCACCTATTCTATTTCTGTAGTAATAGTAACTTTGACGATTGTCACTGATTCTTCTATGGCTGAACAACCTTAATATATTACCACATTTAAATTTTCTCCACTGAGAGTCGCCCTTCGGCTCAGCCTAGTGATCCCATATTTTTTGTGGGATCGTTATTGGATAACGGACATTATCTCCTGTCAGATTTGTGCGATTTTTCCATATTAACTGTTACATATTTTATTTTAGATCGATTTAAACATGAATTGCTGTAAGTACGCATGATTATTTATTCATTTAATGTATGTTGTACAGAGAAAAAGCTAATAACAGGCATAAAAATCACACAAACCTGATAGGAGATAACGTCCGTTATCTAATAACGATCCCACAAAAGATATAGAATCGCTCGGCTGATGTCTTTTAAATGTCAACTTATTCTATTTCTGTAGTAATAGTATTTGATGATGGTCACTGATTCTTCACTCCTTTTCACCCCAAGTCTCATGAAAGAAGAACATTCGACTATCATTCAAATGTGTGTGCAGTGACAAAGTGCACATTCGCTTCAATAACCGGTATAACAAATTTATTTATTTTGATATAATATTTTACATTTCATAGTACAATCCAGTAATGTTGGCCTCACTGGGTAGCTTACCCGTGCTGAAGCCCCCATTTTATAATATAAGAATTTATAGATAATATATTTTGAAAAAATATATACAGGGTGTAACAGGAAGTACCCGAGGGATTTTAACCAGCGATTCCTGAGCATATTTGGAGTAAAAAATGTAAATGAAATTTTGGTCTCCGGTGACTTTTTTTATGACATTTTTTTTTTTTTTAAATTTTTTTTCTTCAAATTCAAACAAAAAAAAAATTCTTCCGCTTGTTGTCATTGGTCACTCAGCCGAGTAACCGACCAACCCCTCACCCCGCCTCCAACTGTCCAAAACCTACCATTTTTTAATGTTATTGTAGAAAAAATAAATTAAAAAAACATCAAAAATATCACCAGAGACCAAAATTTCATTTACATTTTTTTCTCCAAATATGCTCAGGAATCGATGGTTAAAATCCCTCGGGTACGTCCTGTTACACCCGTATATATATACAGGGTGTTAAGGGTGTTATGTCTTTTTTTATTTTTTCTACAAAAACATAAAAAAATGGTAGTTGTTGAACAGTTAAAGGCGAGGTAAGGGGTTCGTCAGACACCCGGCTGAGTGACCAGTGACGATGTGCGGAAGAAATTTTTTTTGTTTTTGTTTTTGAAGAAAAAAATTTTGAAAAAAAAAAAAAGTCGTCAAAAAAAGTCACCGGAGACCAAAATTTCATTTACATTTTTTACTCCAAATAATGTCAGGAATCACTGGTTAAAGTAAGTCAAGTACGTCCCTTATACATATAATGTTGGTGATGAAAAAACATTTAAAATTAAAATAAAGTTAAACTAAAAATAAATATTAAATATATTATGATTTGTGTGTTGCGTGTGTATGTTTTATACTTTTATGTTAAAATTTTTTGGTAATATTGCCTTTTTCTTTCTAATCCATTTTTTTATTTTGGTTCTGAATTTATTTTTGTTTTCCTCAATTTTTGTTTCATGTGAGAAAGACTGTTGAATGGTTTCATAGCATGGTACTTATGGTGTCTTTGTCCAAAGGTAGTGTTTACCGTCGGAGTTTTATATTTATTTTTGTTCAGTGTGTCCTGGTCCTCCGCCTCCTAAGACCTAGACAAACCTCACCCCATGAACCCGGTAATCCCTGCTAAATCACCAAACGTAGCGAACCACTTGGGGTGACCTATGGAGGAGTTGTTGGTTATCCAATAAAGGTTCCCAGGGCGGCGGTACCCATTCCCGCCTCCCAAATTGTAGATGTTGAGAGGTTAGATGTTGTATTTTACTGAAATTGTATTGTTTTATGTTTTCTTTGTGCGCTTGTCTAACCGGTCTGTTAGTGATATTTTGTGTTTGTTGGAGTTTGTTTTTTTGATAAAAAATGTAGTTTAGTAGTGTGTTAACATATAATTGGAGTATATCTAGTACGTGAAATGAAAAAATGAAAGTAAATAAACTGATTCATACCTCTCGCATGAAGGAAGGATGTCCCCTTGCACTGTGACCACCTGTCCAGGCCCCAACTGGCCCAGGTCTCCGGAGTACTTCACATCTGAAGTGTCCACCTCATCCTGAAAACCAAATATTATAACTTTACAACAGAAATCAACAGCCAGTGACAGCGGGACTGTAAATACCCAATATTGTGAAGATTGATGTGACAGAAGTGAAACGGAGAGATGGATATCGATTGGGAGAAGCCGACTTCTGATCTGGATACTAAACAAGGCTAAAATTAGATATGTTTTGAGATTTTCACGGCCACAGGTATTATTGTGATTTATTTTTGCATTATTATGAAAAACCGTATCTCTACTACGGTTTTTTCATCTGGTAGAGCTGAAGAGCGATTCTATATCTTTTGTGAGATCGTTATGAGATAACGGACGTAATCTCCTGTCAGATTTGAATGATTTTTTTCATATTTACTGTCCATATATTTAGATCATTTTAAACACAAATTCCTGCAAGTATGCATGATTATTTATTGATAATGTATTTTGTACATAGAAAAAGCAAATAAATTACACAAATCTGACTGATATAGAATCGCTCGGCTGATAACTGTTTGACACTGGATGTACAAAGGAGCGTTGGTTCCAGTAAAATAATATTACAAGCTTGCTAATGATACTCGTATGTGATCTAAAATCTAACATGCTTCAGAAAAAACATCAGTAAGAATCGTCAATATAGAACAACCTCACACGTAAGTACTATAAACTTTATTGAAATAATGCTTTCACTAATTCTCTTCATTTTCGCTTATTACACCATTCCTCCAACGCAATAGTATAACCTCCATCCAATATTAATAATCCAATATCTAATCCATTATGTATTTAATAGTTTCCCTCCTAAAGTTGCCACAATACGGCAGTTGGTGCAACACGATCACAAACAAATCACGATAAAGGTTAAAGTCATTTCGACCATTTTCATTCTGTATTATATAAAATGATTTTTTTATAACCTAACCTAAATTAATTATCCAAGGCAGTGATTCCTAAAGTGGTCCTTACGTACCCCCAGGGGTCCTCAGGATCATTCAGGGGGTCCGTGGTAAATTAAAATTGAGTTGACGGTCTCTGAACAACGTCAGGGGTCCGCACAAGGTTTAATATAAAATAAAACAATATTTCGAAGTAATCCGGAATAAGGAATACGGAAATTTTACCATAAATTTGATAACCTTCCCAGATTTTTTCATTTTCATGACCAGCTCGTTTTTTGTTTCTGATACTTGAAGTGAGGAGGCATACTCAATACCTACTCATTTAACCTTTACCTACCTGAAGGTAAAAATCACAAATCACTCGAAGGGGGTTACTAGGGTCCCCCATATATCACAGAGCGATTTGTTTCATAATACTTTTATTACTTTTCCATTAAAATGAATACATTATTACAACAATTATACACTTCTGTATATATTACTTTTAAAAAATGTCAAGTAGTCAAACATTAGGTAATGCAAAACCGGAAAAGAGGTAAATCAAAATCGAGCATAACTCAAATAAATATATTTCCAGTAAAAAGTACTTTGTACATACTCAGTAGATACCTCCCGCACTCCTGGCTTGTTTGCGGTGAGGATTTTTGTAAAGTATGGTGATTGGGAGGGAGGGGGGGAGTATTTTCGTCAGATTTAGTTAGATGAGTCCTATAATTGCAATACCCGCTATATCCGATTTTTTAACTAAGTAATCTGAGTATGACATCTTGTTCACATTTTTGCGAGAAATCAGATGAACCTAAAATTGAGTTTCAAAACCTTCCTTATCACGACCATAAACTATGTTAAAACTGCGAGTGAGAAACAAAACCCGCTATATCATTCAAGAAGTTACCGCTATATCGGAATTCAACCAATCACGAGCACTTATTTTGCCAAGATGGCGGGTTTAGAAACTCACGCGTCAGGTCAGTTAATTTTCAAAAGCCGCTATATCGTGAGTAAATCACGAGGTGAGTATCAAAATCCGCTATATTAATTTTTTTTATCGAAACTACTTAAATTCTGCTAGACATAGTACATAAAAAAATTAACACATTTCGAAATTATATTATTCCATTTCATTTTTCAAAAAATTGAAAAGCAATTATTTATCTACACTAGAGATGTGACGGTTTTTTGCGGTTTTCTCCAAATCAATGAAAGTTAATATAGCGGATATAGAAACTGAACGACTCAGATATTATTTAATACGTTTATAAAAAACGTAACAGGATAATTATTTAAATGCATATCGATTATCTAGGATTGCCTAAGGGAATGTACCCATGTTCACATAGAATATTAATTCAGATTCCAGATGTGATTTTTTCAATCCCTTTAAGTGGGAATACTTGAAGTAAGGTTCAGGAGTCTCCAATAAAGCTCGTGGTTGGTTGAGATTAGAAGTCTTGTTTATATTATTTACAATATCTTGGTTACAGGTAAGTAATATCTACTTTCTGTTTATATTATCTAAAACACCCCAACAACTCACATAAAAATTAAATAATCCAGATGGTCTTGATTTTAACAGACTGGAATGCCTCGAGTCTCTAGAATAACTTGCTCGCCAAGCTTGTTCGGTAAATTTTGAACTTCTAAAAAAATGTTGCATGAAACGGTCCATAATTGCAGTTTGTAAAAACTGACAGGTGCTTGATCTGATAAACAAAATAATATGTACGTACCTTGCACCTAATAAAAAAGATTTTTACTGATAGGCACTTAAAATAGGAATGTAATTTTAGAAATAATGGAATATTCCGCATTACTTACTTACATGCAACAAAATTACTATGCTTTAGTAATAAGATTGATACTCTGCTTCAAAAACTTTCAGACCACTTTGCGGTCAATTTTTTTCTAATTTTCCTGGAAGAAATTTAACGAAAAAAAAATCCTGGATAATTTTTTTTTTGTAAAATTCCAACATGAAAAATTTCGAAACTTCGAAAGAGTATTATTATCTTTGTTGTAAACAATAAGGAACTCCAGTGAAAAATATTATGGCTTTAAAAAAATATGTTCATATAGACCAAGAAACGCTGATTCTGAATATATAAGTTTTATTTCATAATATTAAATGCAGAGTTTTTAATAAATTATTAAAAAGTGCATTTTTAAACCTCTTCCCAAAACACAGCGTTAAGTTGGCATTACTGAAATGGTTAACCGTGACGTCACAGTTAACCTGTCACCTGTGTATTGTATTGTATTGACATTTGAAATGACTTGAAGTGCACACGTACCTATGCAATTCAACATTTCGTGTTTTTGGTTTATTTTCATACTGTTTATAGAGATTTAGATAAATAATAGTTATTGTGTTTATTGAAACATAATTTAGGCCCTCAACAATTTACGAAAAGGGCTATATTTGCGGACAATCTGCAATAAATTTTGTCTATTTGAGGTTAAAGTCGTGTCATATTTTGACATTATTTGGTTATGTATTATCAAATTGTTTTTAGTATAGGGCTTTTTATACAAGTTGTTACACACTCGTCATGATCAGTGTATTATAAATACCAGTGTTTCTGTATGTATTATACATAAAACAATGTACCTACAAAGTAACGCCTGACACAAAACACGATGTCACATGTATTTGCAATGAAAGAGATGATTTATATTGCACTTTGATTAAATACAATAACAGTAGCGGTGAAATGTGGACATTTTACCAATGTTTTTCTATATTAAAAGCAGTTAATCTTGAATAAAAAACACACCTCACACCTAAAAGTCACTACAAAGCATTCCGCCATGATTATTCTGGGTTCTTCATAGTGTTGCCAACAGTTAGAAGTGAAATTTCCCTAGAATTTCACATTTACGCAATTACCTACGTAGCCACCTGATTGTGTAACACTAATCCTGTTATATGTTAATTAATATGATAATTAATTGGAAAGATATCGGAACTTGGTAAATATACTAATAATACCGTGATTTTCCAAATAAAACACTTTTTGCTACGTGAAGTAATAATTTAAAAGTACGAATACACTCACCACTGAATTCCAAATTAAAAAAAGCACTTTGCAAAATAAAAATCATAAGCAACCCACCGCTCATTTGTACCAAGCGTGGTATTTTGAAGACCCCCCCCCCCCCCCCCCCCCCCCCCCCCGAACGTGTCACGTAGTATGGGTACGTTCCCTAATATCATTTTGAGTTGTCAGTGTTAAAAATAACATGGCATGTAAGTACATGAAAAATAATTAAGATTCATAGAAATTCCAAAAAATATATATACGTATATATATAAATAATACCAGTAATACTGTCATATGTAATAAAATTTTTGCCAGAGTTCGAAATTTCCCTAGATTTTGTCCTGATTTCCCTTATCCCTAAAAAATATTTTTCTCCCCTAGATCTAGGGAAATTTCCCTCGACATAACATCACTGATTCAAAATGACAACTTAAAAAGTAAAAAAATTATCGGTGGGTGAAGACCACCATAGATACGGTGCGTTTCTGGGAGTCTTTAAAAATTAAAACTTTGACAATTATTTTAACTATTAAAACTAACTATAAAAATAAAAATAAAAATGCAGTTATTTAAGTTTGAAGGTCTTTATTCATTAAAAAAATTTAAAAAAATGGACTGGAGTTCTCTATTGTGGTGGAAGTGGCACCTTCTGTTATTTTTAAAAAGAACCGTTGAACTTTTTTCTAACCTTGGAACTTTCATACAATTTCCCGACCCATTTTCCGATTGTTTTTTTTTTCCATTTTCCAATTTCCCTGGAAGAGATATAGATAAAGATTTCCGAGATAAAATTTTTTTCCAACATTGTAATTTTCTAATCACCTAACAAAATCAAAAAGATAAATGGTTTATAAAAATTTCTCGACCCATTTTCCGGTCAATTTTCCTGGCTTTATTTTATCAGAAAAATAAAAATTTACAAACTTTACATAATTTCCCTACCAATTTCCGACTAGTTTTCCGATTTTTCGAGAATAAATTATTTCAGAAAATTAAAATTTTCTAGAATCAAAAAATTTCAAACTTCAAATAAGAAAATCAAAAAGTTAAATGTCTAATCAAACGTTTTCCAATGTCAAATATAAAAAAAGTCTATATTATCAACCCAACTTCATGTACGACGATATTCCTGTCACAGTGTTTTTGTCTCGGTGACTTTGCTGCCAATGGTTATTTTTCCAAGAAATCAGCTATTTTTGAAATTAGTTCCTTTTGGATTTTATAAAATTCGAAAATATGAGCTCTGCCAATTTACAAAAAATGTATCTAAAATGTTAAATTATATAAATGGTATTCTTGAAATTTTAGAGCTCTCAAACCGATATTATTCTCAACCGTTAAAATTTTCTATAAGGGAGGTGGAGGTTAAGGGGTTAGGGGGGGAGGTTAGATTATTAACTCCAATTTTATGTCAAAATACACAATTTCGGTGGCTTAAATTTCTTAGTTAATGTGGTGAGTTTGTGGCTTGGTAGAAATTAGTTTTCATTCGTCCACTGAAATTTCAAATGGATGAAGTTATCCGACATCAGTGGCGTAGCATGCCTTGGAGGGGCCCTGTATCAAAATTGGTTGGGGGGCCCAAATTGTTCTTTCAAAAAACAAAATTCACCCTTCGCTACTGGTAGATAAATAGGTAGTACTTACCATTGCCATCTAAATCACTTACAGAGAAGCTGATTGCTGAAAAATGAAGAAATTTTGGGCATTTTTTTTATAACCTCCCATTTCTGTTTACTTTTTCTTTTCATAGCTCCACTGGGTTAATCACTTTTCCTTTCACTCATTCTTTTCACAAATCACACTAATTAACCAATAAATAATCAGAAGTACAAGATTGTATCGTATTATTACAATGTAATAAATAATGTTTGAACCGGAATGAAATAAAACGCGTAAATATTGCTCTCCGTGGTTTGTCAACTTTTGAAAAAGAGATTGCTTTTTTTGACTTTTGTCATTTCTGAAGTGAAAACTCTATAGGCACGTATGACAGTTTTTAATATATGTTTTTTTCCCGGAAAGCACGAGATTAAGTGACATTGTGGATAACATTTTACTAATTTTTGCTTACACACGTTAGGGGGGCCCTATGTAGCCTGGGGGCCCTGTATCATTGATACGGCTGATGTAGCAGCAGTAGCTACGCCCCTGTACGACATCCAAATATTTCGTAGGCATTCACAAACGGTTTTATTATCTATATCTAACTCCGCTTCCTGGTAAGTTAATAATATGCAATGTTTCTTATTCAAACAGTTAAATTTAGCTTTATTATCACGAAAAGAGAGCATTTATGTCGGGGGAGACGAAAAAATATGCAATCAATTTGGGAGGCGGGAATGAGTACCGCCGCCCCGGGAACCTTTATTGGATAACCAACACCTCTGCCATTGGGCACCCCAAGTGGTTCGCTACGTTTGGTGATTTAGCAGGGGTGCCCGGGTCCATGGGCTGAGGTTTGTCTAGGTCTTGGAGGCGGATGACCTGGACACACTAAACCCCAGATTCCTACCCACCCCTTAAACCCTTTACCTTCCCAGAACTCCCCTCTCCTTCCTTTCCTTAAAAAAAACCCTCCACACAGCATCCCCAAAGATGACGTAGGCCCTGAGGGAAATTATTTTCCTCTGGGCCTCCTGTGTGGAGCTTAGGTAAAAAAAAAGTTGATTTTAATTTTGTTAAAATTAAGTAAGTAATTCACTTGCGCAGTGTACGTACTTCGCTACGCCATTTTTATTTTCATCGTTTTTGTATTAAATTTCATAGACCATCAATCACCAATCAATGCTGCCAATCAGAGAAAAAATATTATTGCCATATAAAACAATAATGTATTCATGTTATAAAGTAATAAAGTGAATGTATTATTGACAAGTTTGTACCTGTATTTATAACAGAAGAACATGGAAAGAAAGTTATTAGAATAATTACACATACCCGTTTGAGAAACCCTGCTTGCCAAACAAACCATTCAAAACCTGGGATGTATATCTAAATTATGATGACAGGCAGCTTTCGTAGCTTGAACCTCAACCCATATAGTTCTAGTAATAATTCGAAGTAGGTACTTTTTGTTTTTATTTTGACGAGAATTTATTTTATTGTTACTTCCGATAAATGTCATATTTGATTGTCTATTAATTATAAAAAGGAACGTTCCGTATTATCTGTGAGGTGGGCTTGTACATTTTAACCACGGTTTTTATTTGGATAGAAAAATGAATAGGTAGGTACCTACGTGATAAGAGGGCATTTTTAACTTAATAAAAAAACTAAATTTAATTCAGCTAATAAGTTAACACAACAGTTATTGATTCTGAGGTGGTACGAAGTTCGCCGGGTCAGCTAGTAGATTCTGAGGCGGTACGAAGTTCGCCGTTCAGCTAGTCTTCATTACATAGTATAAAATGAAGTCGCTCAAAATGTATGTGCGCATAGATCTTATAAACTACGCAATGGATTTTCGTGCGGTTTTCACCAATAGATAGAGTGGTTCAAGAGGAAGGTTTATACGTATAATACATGCTTATTATAGTAGAGAAAAGCCGAGAAATACAAATATTCAATTCAGGCAGCAGGCAGCGGCAGCTGGCAAGCGGGTGGTGTGGATTTTATAAAGGTGGGTAATGGCGTTGTGTTTCGTTAGCCACAGAAACGTGTGGTCGGGTCTGCTAGTAATATATAAAACAATGTCGGGTTAGTTACACCATTTATAACTCAAGAACGACTAGACCGATTTTCATGATCTTTGATTTGTTGGATTTGTCTCCGCCCCGAATAGCAGAATAGCTATTAAAACATCGGAAAAATTCACCAAAAAAAATTATGAAGAAAATTCTTTTCCTCATACATTTTGTATGGAACGAATTCTCACCTTTTGAAAGAGCTGCGGGAATAGTGTGGTAAGTATAATATTGAATAGTGAGTGAATTCCAAAAATTCAAAAACGTCAAATGTCAATGCGCTGATTGTTTTGCTTTTGTTCTTAAACATATAATACTACCCTCTTTCTTAACACTGAATGTCAACAGTCGAAAATGAGACAAAAGGTGAACGTATGTCTGCACCCCTCCAAAGGAAAAATACAATAATTATAATAAATCTCACTCACACTAATAATGAAAATGAATCGCATTTCTCGTAAGTAAGTGGAAAAGTAAGAAAATTACAAAAAATATAAATCCGTACACAACCAGTATATGTATATAACGTCATTGTACACAACGCCATCTCTGATACTGACAAAAACAAAACACGAACAGTTGTGCATCGATAATTGCTTCATTGTGTAATTTTTAACTTACTGAATTTAATTCAGCTAATAAGTTAACACAACAGTTATTGATTCTGAGGCGGTACGAAGTTCTCCGGATCAGCTAGTATATAATTATATAAAAATAATTGCTGTATTTTACCTACATAAATCGCAAGGTCTTCGGGCCGCAGGTAATATTGCCCCACAGTCTCAACTATTTCTCGATCCCCTTCCACAACACATTCTGTCACCATTCTTTCACTAAACTAATTAGGAACCAGGAACGTGGTTCCCGGTCGGTATGAGAGATAATTATTATTTTGAGTGCAGTCTACAGTATCTGTAGAAGAGAGCCAACAGATCTGTCCCATCTACCATCAAGGATGACTTTCTAACAACTTTGAGTTAAAAAAATAGTTGAACAATAAAACTAAATAATAAATCTCCTCAGGACTATTTTGAAGGAAGGTCAAAATATTTCCGCTTTGCAATAAAATCCAAATAAATCGAATATCTCTAAACACATCCGAAAACTAAAAACCGTTTTTGAAAGGTGGTGAAATACGCTTTCGATTTGTATTATTACTAATAATACAAATATTTATTAGAAATCCTCATGTATTTTTTTAAATACAAATATTAATATACTATACATATACATATACAATTAATATAAATATACAAATATAAAGTGAAAACAAAAAGTTTTTTTTTCGGTTTTGGGAGGTTTCGAACCTCCGTTGGCTGGATGTCTCTCTGGGCGCTGAGAGTCAGGCGCTTCATACCGCGGCGCTATTGGAGGCCCGCGCGTAGTCGTGAATTTACCGCATTATGTATGAATTTCCGTTTCATCCGAATTTCAAATTACTAACGAGGCTAAAGAAGTTTCACTTAAAAATAAATAAAAAAAACTCATGTTTTTTTAGACAAATATATTATATGTGTACTCGTACGTTATCATCACTTCACTCTTTTATAGTTTGATGCAAAAATAATTAATAAAAAAATTCACAAAGTTTAATTTTCTTTTCCAATTTTGGTTTTTGGTACATATTAATTATTTTGTGGTTAACTTTTAGATTTGAACATAAAGCATGGTGTTTTCTCTTTCTAACACCGTTTAGATCATCTTTCTAACCATGATAGTAAGGGAGACACAACGATTTCTATGAGATCTATATGAGTTGTTCCAAAAAGAGAACCAATAAACGCCCGGGTTGCCGGCACCATTAAAAAAAAAATTAGCCTGAAGAGAGAAACATGTTGAACATTTTGCGCCCTTGAAATGAAAAGACACAAAACTGCGCTGTGCAAAACTTTATTATTATTATTATTATTAAAAAAACTTAAAGCGACATCTTTTTTTTTACTCGAAAAATTGTGCTATTTTCGACTTCGACCCAAAGAGTTACGAAATACCGTGATATAATTTTTAATAAAACAAAATATTATAATAAATTTATCGATTGTTCCGAAGAACTATGAATTGATTGTGTAGTGCATATTTAGTATATTTACTTAAGCTAGACAAAGTTCAAAAGTGTAGATTTGTTAATTCCTTTTCCTTCGATTAGCAATGTCAACACAATTCGACAGCCGGCGTGATCGAGCGGTAAGGCTTTTGACTCGCAATCCGAAGGTCGCCGTATAATCCCGGCGTGGGCAAACAAATTTTATTTGATCAATTTGTGTTATTTCACAATTAATTCATTAAAAATAATATATAGTGTATTTGCGGCACGTTCCAGAGTGGAAGATACTCTCACTATCGGCCTGGTGTAAAGACCATCATTCAGAATTGAAACGTTGCTTGAAATGGCTTTACCCGTGTTTGGTTACTAGATATGATTTTTTTTTTTTTACAGTGAATACCGCACAAGAATCTCAACTGCTCCCGTCTGGAGCCAGTGAGACTATGGCATCCCCAAATGGGGTATGTTGTGAGGCTGAAGGTAGTGGGGAGGGGAAGGAGGTGGGGAAGAGGAAGGTTGGGAAGTACCTGGCTATTCAGATCTGTTCACCAAACACGGCTAAAGCCATTTTCAAGCAACGTTTGTGAATAGCCAGGTATTCCCTACTACAGAACCCAATAATTGGAGATGCCATAGTCTCACTGGCTCCAGACGGGAGCAACTGGGACTCTTGTGAGGTATTCACATAAAAAAGGATGCGGAAGGTTAAAAATAGGAAAAAAACCTTCAGTAAATAAAGTGGTAAATTCAGTAAATGCATTTCATTTCGAAGAAGACGGCATTAGTCGTAAATCCTAAGATAATCGCATTTCAATATTTAGCAATTTTGAAAAGTGGATGAATATCTCCAAAAGGTGTTTTTTCTATATTTTATAATTTATAATGAACCCTTCAGTACCCAGTTTATTATAAACAAGTTCTACTTTGTATCAATACATAATATTAGTTGATAGCAATAACAGCAACCTTCAAAGATTTACAAAAAAATGAGCCTGACTTAATGGGTTTTGTGGTTTTACCAGTCAATAATGACTTAGTGTGCTTTGCTTGTAGAGATTACTGTTAAATTGTTGACTGTAATGCCGCTAAATGGCTTTAAGATTATTTTAAAGCTGACCTAGTGGATTTTTCTGTTGTTTTAACGGTCTAAATCAGTGGTTCCCAAACTCTTTTGGCCCACGGACCCCTCTTGTGGGTGGGCGTTTCAGACTTTCAGGGGGGTGGTAGGAGACTCAGAGAAACCCATCTCACTTCATCCCATTACGCCCACTCCGTTGTGGAAATCCATCTCACCCCATCCTATTACGTCCCCTCCGTTGTGGAAACCCATCTCACCCCATCCTATTACGCCCTCTCCGTTGTGGAAACCCATCTCACCCCATCCTATTACGCCCCTCCGTTGTGGAAACCCATCTCACCCCATCCTATTACGCCCTCTCCGTTGTGGAAACCCATCTCACCCCATCCTATTACGCCCCTCCGTTGTGGAAACCCATCTCACCCCATCCTATTACGCCCTCTCCGTTGTGGAAATCCATCTCACCCCATCCTATTACGTCCCCTCCGTTGTGGAAACCCATCTCACCCCATCCTATTACGCCCTCTCCGTTGTGGAAACCCATCTCACCCCATCCTATTACGCCCTCTCCGTTGTGGAAACCCATCTCACCCCATCCTATTACGCCCCTCCGTTGTGGAAACCCATCTCACCCCATCCTATTACGCCCTCTCCGTTGTGGAAACCCATCTCACCCCATCCTATTACGCCCTCTCCGTTGTGGAAACCCATCTCACCCCATCCTATTACGCCCTCTCCGTTGTGGAAACCCATCTCACCCCATCCTATTACGCCCTCTCCGTTGTGGAAACCCATCTCACCCCATCCTATTACGCCCCTCCGTTGTGGAAACCCATCTCACCCCATCCTATTACGCCCTCTCCGTTGTGGAAACCCATCTCACCCCATCCTATTACGCGGTGGGCAAAAAAAAGGTTGAGAATCTAGCGCGGACTTCCTAGCGTTGTTCAGGGACCCCGAACTCAATTTTAATTTTCCACGGACCCCCTGAATGATCCTGGGGAATCCTGAGGGTCCGTACGGACCACTTTGGGAACCACTGTTCTAAATCGATGTATTATAATGTTTGACTTAATGGGTTTTGCTTGACAATAATATCGGATTAATGACTTATGGTGAATTGAAAAAGACGTTTAAAACGAAAACGATTAAATATACGACTTAATGGAGTATGCCAGTCGAAAGAGAACAATTTTTTACATAAGACATCATACTTAAGTAATTTCATGAAAAAACATGACAATGGACTTTTCCAGTAGACCGACGAGATGATAGCAAGCAGTGCGAAAAGAAAAGAATTTTTTTAGTCTAAACACCAAGGATTGACATAGCGTACTAATCAAAACTAGAATTTTCATCTAATTACTAGCGGTTTATCATAAATCTTCTATCTTCTATATATATACATCTACATAAATAAAAATGAATCGCCGAAATGTATGTACGCGCATAACTACCGAACGACTGCACCAAATTGGATAATTCTTTTATTTTTGAGTTCGTTATTGTCAGGACAAGGTTTGTATAAAACTACTGGTGAGCTCTGGCATTATGAAATTTGTATAAAAAAATGCAATATGTGGCACTTAGGGAATGCAATCCCGCAAGACCATGTCAATCCAGGTATTTGCGGGACTGAACAATCTTAGTCCCGCTGGATCCAGGTATTTGCGGGATCCAGCAGGGTGGACTTAGATATCTTCTTCTTTAAATTAAATGGCTAGATATCTAATCATAAAAAAGTTACTCCTAATTTACCACCACTAGCAAAATGTGTGAACTTTGTATGGATCAACTTATGTATCTTCGCAACCGCAACATGATCACTCAACTTAATATTGATACAGAAACATTTAACAACTCAGAACACACTTTTGACAAAGCGACAGATTGTAATTTTCTGTTCACAGAAAAACACAACTTAAACATAATATCCCAAAACATTAGAAGTATTCGAAAGAACTTCGATAATTTCTCGATCCTCCTAAACGAAATAAACATAAACTTCGACATTATTATCTTGACTGAATGCTGGTTAGATGACTCGTACACAAACCTAAACTTAAAGGACTATACAACTCTCCATTCCACAAAACATCTCAATCAAAACGACGGTATAGTAATCTTTGCCAAAGATTCACTAAACTCATCAATAACCGAAATCAACCTAATCGAAGCAAACTGTATCCAAATCTCCCTCGGACCAGACATCTCCATATTTGCCGTCTACAGACCCCCATGCTATAACAATCTCTCACCTTTCTTCAACTCCTTAAATAAACTTCTCGATAAAAATAAAAAAACACAACAATTAATTATTGCAGGGGATATGAATATTAACTTACTAAACGGGCAACCAATAACCACAGAATACTTAAGTCTACTTACTCACTATGGATTAAATTCGACAATCAACTCACCAACAAGAATTACGTCAAACTCTGAATCCTGTATTGACCATATTTTTGTTAAAACTAGGAAAAAAACATCTTCATCCATTATTCGATCAACGGTCACAGATCATTTCACTACTACACTAAGCATACATCTTAACAACAAACAAAAAGATGAAAAAAACAACTCCGTACAAGACAAAATCAATTTTAAGTCCCTAATAGAGGACATACATAATGAATCTTGGTCAAATGTAATAAATGAACCCGATCCAAACAACGCGCTGAACACATTTATGACCACAGTTGGAACCTATATTGCTAAACATACAACAAAAAATACCCCGAAAAACTACTCACATAAAGAAAAAAAAATAACACCCTGGATCACGAAAGGATTAGTAAACAGCATTCATAAAAGAGACACAATGCACATGCAAGTACGCAAAAACCCATATGATGACAAACTAAAAAATAATTACCTGCTATATAGAAACCTTTGTAATAAATTAATCAAACAAGCCAAATACAAGTACTACAAAAAAGAAATAAAATCCGCCAAAAATGACCCCAAAAAAATCTGGAAAATCGTCAAAGATATTACTTTCTCCAATACGAAAAAAGACTCGAAGATCAAAGTACTGTTAATAAATGGAAACAAAACCCTTACAAAAAATGAACCTGGTAAAATAGCAAATTTTATTAACTCCCAATTTGCAAAAGTTGGATCTAACTTGGCTGAAAAAATTCTTTTAAAAAACGGCACAACAGAAGACTCTTTAACCAAACTATCCTCTACCATGCAACCAAATCATTCGTTTTATGCTCACAAAATAGGTACAAAGGAAATATCGGATTTAATTATTTCTCTCAAACCAAATTGCGCTGTGGGCCCAGATAACCTCTCCAATCATATACTGATTAGTCTCCGAGAACATATACTTATACCACTTCAACATATTTTCAACCAAAGTTTCAGCCTCGGCTTTGTCCCCGATCATCTAAAAATAGGTTGTATTACTCCAATACATAAATCGGGAGACAAAACGCTGATCTTAAATTACAGACCAATCACTCTCCTAAATTCGCTATCGAAACTACTAGAAAAAACTATGAAAAAAAGACTGCTCGCATACCTTGACAAACACAAACTGATCTCCACCCGTCAATTCGGGTTTCGGGCGAAAATGGGAACAGAAGACGCCTTATCGGAACTAACCACCTACATAGTAAAAAACCTAGATGGCGGTTCAAAGGTGTTAGGAGTGTTCTTAGACCTAGCAAAAGCTTTCGACACCATCTCACACAAATTACTCCAACAAAAACTCAAAAACATTGGCATAATAGGTCCACCACTAAAATGGTTCATCAGCTACATTGAAAATAGACAACAAATTGTAAAAATCAATAATCAAGAAAGTGACAAAGTAGGCAACAGGTATGGAGTACCCCAAGGCAGCGTCTTAGGTCCCATACTGTTTCTCATCTACATTAACAGTCTAACTGAGATAAGCCTAGGGAACATAGAGTACAAAGTTATCAGTTATGCAGATGACACTGTAATTTTATTCAAAGCCCAATCATGGGAAAAAGTCTTCAAAAACACGGAAGCAGGGATGACTGAAGTAAATAAATGGCTAAGAAATAATCTACTGACACTAAATATTTCTAAAACAAAATACTTAACTTTCAGTAAAACATTAGCTGGTCAGCCAGATAGTCGCCCACAACTACATCTTCACCCCTGCACAGTTACCTCATTAACTAACTCACCCTGTGTTTGTGACAAGATTGATTATGCGCAAAATATTAAATATCTCGGTTTAACTGTTGACAATAACTTAAAATGGGATCTCCAAATTAACCTAATTACAAAAAAAATACGGAAACTCTCTTACATCTTCAAAACAATTCGAAACATTATGTCACTACCTCAGCTAAAAAATATATATTACGCACTCTGTCAAAGTATTCTAATGTATGGTATTTCAGTATGGGGAGCAGCTGCAGAGGCTCACCTCAAATCACTTAAAAGTAATCATAAAACAATAATCAGAATTATGTTTAGAAAGCCTTATCAACATCCGACAGAACAGATAATGATCAACAATAACCTATTAGACATAAATAAACTATTCATAAAGAAGATCATCTACAAAAACTGCATAAAAATATCACCACACTTCATAACTCACTCGCAATACACAAGAGCAAACACACACAATCAACTACAAGTACCATATGTCAAATCAAATTTTGCAAAAAAACATGAATCTTACTTGGCACCATATATATTCAATAAGTTTGTAGCCCAAACAAAGACCTACGTCGCATCTAATAATTTGAACTGGGTTTTCAAAAGATTTTTAAACTGGTTGAATGTCAAGGAAAGAAGAGAGATAAGTAATATTCTTAATATCTAATATTTTATATTTTCTATTTTCTACTCTGTTTTTAAATTCTCTGATTTTCCTCTTATTTTTTATTATTATTTTTACTATAATATATATGTTTCTTTTTTTCTTTGTTTTACCACTTAAGTATTTGTTTTTTATGTAATTAGAAATTGTTAGTTACCAGCCTCAGAACAGACTTTGTCTAGTGAGGAGGGTAAGGAAAAAAAATCATGTTGTACATAACTAACTAATAATAAATAAACGCCCGGGTTGCCGGCACTGAATTGTATAAAAAAGACCTAATACTAATCTACCAACCTTGTTTTTAGAGTTTTAAATTTTTACCCAATCAAACAAGTTCTTTGGGACATTTTAAATGGTTTATTAATATACCTTTAGTTAGACATAGGTAAAGTTTAAGTCATAAATTGGCAAAGAATAAGATAAGATATACATTTACATAACAACTTAAATTTAAATAATAACGTTCACACGATAAACAATATTCTCGTACAATAAGCATCATAAGTTTAAACATTATTTTGGAAATAGCTTCGTAAAAAAGTTAAAGTATTAATTGTGTCGTCTGATAAACGGCTTCTGATATTGGACACAAGGCAGCCAGCGGCTGAAAAAGCTCGTTCAGCTTCCACGCTGGTTGGCACAATAGTCATTAGCGCATTGTAAGTGAATTGAAGGTATGTGCCTTTTAATCCACCGGACTCGAAGTAATTCATTTCCTTCTTTATCAAAACCTCAAGGTTGCTCGTATTGCCAGATCTAGGTTGTTGTGCTGTTAATCTCGAACTCTTCATACTAATTAAAGTAAGTTCGAGTTCGTCTTGAAGTGACATTATTGGTGCTGCTAACACGTATGAACTACGCTTCTCTGTAATCCCGCCAGTCCAGCGGGATCCCGCAAAATTTTCGACCGAGATTAGTCCCGCAAAATATCTGCGGGATCTCGGTATTTCGGGATCCCGGTATACCGGGATTGCATTCCCTAGACTGGCACTCGAGTGTGTTTGAAAACTAAATGTACGGGACTAAATGTATGGAATGCGGGAGGGGGGAGGGGACCTCGGGTAGAGGGTTCGCGGGATGGGGGGAGGGGAACCAGGGAGGGGGGAAGGGGGAAATTAACTCGGGAGAGGGGTTCGCGGGACGTGGGAAGGGGGGAAGTGGAGTGGGGAGAGGGAAGGTGGAGGAGGCGGAGTGAGAAAGCGAGAGGGGAATGGGAGGCGGGAGAGGAAGGTGAGGCGGAAGGGGAACGGGACGAATGGGAACGGACACGCAGGGAGAAACATTTTTTTTTTATTAAATGGCATAGCAACGCATGCCGGGTACCAGCTGTTTATTATAAATTATCCTGCCAGTGCCAACCCTAGGTCAGCACCGGTGTAGACATAATGCGCATGCGCTTAACACTCCCTTCCCTTCCCCTCGCCAATCCTGCGGGAACTATTTACAGAAGAGAGACTGAATATAAATATTTATTGAGTCCGCAGTTCTGCAGAATCCACAATTCCTAGCCGCATTACTTCCTACTCCTAACTCCACACACCACACACTCGGTTAACTAATTTGGATACAAATTAAAGATAACTAGCAGCTAGCAGACCCAGCCACACGCCGTTGTGGCTAACGAAACACAACGCTATTTACTAGCAACGCCATTACCCAACCTTTATAACCAACGCCATCTGTTAATTTGCATAGATATCAAATCCACACCGCCGCTTGCCAGTCCGCTCCCTTTATATATTATATATTTCAACCAATTTACACCAAACCTTGACAAATTATATGCCTAAACCTTCCTCATGAATCACTCTATCTATTGGTGAAAACCGCATGAAAATCCGTTGCGTAGTTTAAAAGATCTAGGCGTACAGACAACGGCAGCAACTTTGCTTCATACTATGTAAAGATAATAAAGTCCCCACATTACGAATTTCTATCGTTTTATAACATTTTTCTTGACCACTTTAAGTTTTTAAAAAATATGTTATTTTTGAAGATAATGTCTATAGATTTGCTACGCCGAAATGGTAATCATGTGAAATTTTCTCAATGGAAGAAAATCGCAAAATATGCTCCGAAAATTATTTTAAACGCGTTTTTTTGAAGCGAGAAGAAACGGGAAACAAAATAAGCGAAATGCGAGAAACGAAAACCAGAGCTCACAAACAATTCCTTTATTCCTGCCATCCTACATTCCAATATTGGCTTATTAGGTTGCCATGTATAGCGGTCGATTGAATTCCAACCTCCTTCCCATCCTCAGAGCACGTGTTCCAGTCCTAACAAATCAGTGCCCCCTGGTGTACCGGTCTTACCGGGACAGGAGTGCTCCTGGCTAGGGTGGTACAATCGTATCGTATCGTATATAAGTATTTATCATTTTTCTTTCATGTGTAAGTTAAATAAGAATGTTAAAAAAATCTTAAATATATTAGTTTGTAAGTGCGCAAATAAATACACAAACGGACCAATTTTCGTCAAGAAACGCATGTACGTATATATTTTCGAATGATTTTATTTAAACTAAAATTAAAATTCTAAAACATGCGATACCCAGATAATGTACTGCACGATTGTATGATTTTAAATGGGTGTGGTATAATATACAATTTTTTTTTTGAAAATTTAACAAATCCGCCAACGACCTATGGTATAACCTTATTAATATTACACTAAAAATAAACATTTTTTCTCAAAATTTAAAACATGTGAATGCTAGATAAAAGAACAATCTTTTGAAATCCATTTATAATTTTTTGTGGAAAAGAGTCAATACGTCTAAAATCTGATTTAAAAATGACATATTTCTGGTTTTCTATGGTAATACCCTCTTAATTAGAATTAGATTATTAATCTGAACAAAAGCCCACATAAAAAAATATTTTGTATCATTTCTATTTATAGACGTGACTTTGTCGCATTCTTTAGCGGGAGACGTGCATTTATTTTGGAATGAGACGGTGAAACATTCAGTGCCGGACGACATTTTAGAAAACACTTATTGCGACTCATCCACTTCTCTAAATGAACTCCAGAATATTTATTTAAAATACTAACCCTCCAAATGTGTCGATACATGCGAGTATCAAACTCGCCAAAGTCCACTACCAACCATTTTTTGTTTTTTTTTGTTGTGTGTATTCGATTCAGCAAAAAAAAACGAATATTTTGCTTCAGATCGATCTAACCGTAGTCCACGGCTTCGGGAAAGTTGATAGTCAATCCAACCTAAGTTCCACACCCGCTTCAAATCATATGAGCCAAAGTCCATACAGAAGAGAAAAATTTTGGAAACAAAAGAAATGTATAAGGTTCTCGTAATACATAATTATCAAATAACATTTACTGAAAGATAATATTATACTGATTATGCTGAATGCCAGTGAATAAATTTGAGAAGGTGAGGTTAATCGATAGCATCTTGGGTAGATATAAAATATTATCGCGAAGCAAACGATGGCAATTTCGTATGTTCTACCATTTTTTGGACCTTGCGATGTCCAATGCCTGGCTATTGTGTAAGAGTTCGAAAGGCGAATAACAAGCAGGATGCACAGCTGGCAAAGGGCCGATTTTAATCGAGAGGTTGCTATGGTGCTTTATAAGCTGGGTACAAAGAACACTATGATGCGCCGTAGCATTGAACCAGAAATTCAGGCAAAGTAGCAAAAGGGTCCAGCTCAATATGTTCCTCCAATGGCAGTAAGACAAGATCAAATTGGGCATTGGCCAGAATGGGCTGAAAAAAGATTTTTTTGTAAGCGTCCATGTTGCAATGGCGTCTTACAAACACTGTGTGAAAAATGTGGGGTTGCATTATGCTACAATAAGCAAAATAATTGTAACAAATTATTTCATACTTCGTAGACACTTTATTTTAGAATATTTTAAAGCATAGTAACGCAATGTAACATAAATGTCACAAACCCTTTTTCCACTGTTTTATAATTTTATTATTAAAATTTTCAAAAAATAAAAAATACGTGTTTTATTATTTGCAGAAAGCTATAAAAACACCTGGTATTATAAACACTTTCTTTATTTCGAGTGCTTCTAAATTATTTAGCCTGTTACCATGACCATTTCCATGTCAGTTAGGTTAGGTTAGGTTGTGGTGCCGTGTATTCCGAAATAAATAAATATATTTGTACAATGACCTCCATGTTTGTTCAATAAATTATTGTCCTCGTAAACAGCAAAATGCGTAATAATATGCAAAAACTTCATGTACGTACTTTAAACGTTTAAGCTTTTTCGTAATTAGTAATTATGTAATTGAAGTAATTTATGCTTTTCCGTGCAACCAGCCAGCTCAGCCGCCCTCTGTACATATTAGTCCAACCTACGCTCCATAGATATTAGTCACCACTGGGACCGTCACAGATATTCGTCCGACCTTAGCTCTGTAGATATTAGTCCTCACTCTGAAGTTCATAGATATTAGTCCAACACATGAGCTGTAGATATTCGTCCGACATACAGGCTGTAGATATTAGTATCTGGAGTCTGCAGATACTTGAATACTTGGTTAGGCATTAAAATATATTTTTTAGTTTTGTTTGTTCGAAAAAATAATTAAATACGTTAATAATTCAAAGTTACAAAAAAATATACTGATTTGAATTTTAAATGGATGAAATTACGGGAGGCCTCCCAAACTGGAAAGAACTACATAAAAGGTTAATGAATCTGTTTTTCCCTTGAGATTTGTCATATTTTGTTCGCGCAAGTTAAATTCATAATCTTATATTTTTTTTATTCAATGCCGGCAACCCGGGCGTTTATTGTAATAATAATATCTTATACAAACAAGTTAGTAGCCCGCCCCACTAGACTAAGTCTGTTCCGAGGCGGGTACATATACATATATATATATATATACATAAACTTACACACATATACATTTACATATATGTACATACATACACACATATATGTACATACACACATACACGCATATGCGCACATACATACACACAGGTATTCGCATACGTGTACATAATCGAACACGTAGATACATATTAAAACATAAATACAAATAATCAAATAAGAATTATTGGGAGTTGAAATACAGTTATCAAGGAATTAACATATTTCCATAAAATCAAAAATTCATAAGATACACATAGTACCTAATGCTAGCATCTAAATCTAGAACTATTATATATCAACAAAATGAATACACATAGTATTGCTAGCGTCTAAATCTAGAATTATAAGATTTCAACAAAATAATATATATATGAGTTAATAATAATATAAGCATTCGTAAAACAAAAGCAGTATTAATAATTAAGATAAAATTTCTATAAGTAACCAACACATATAAGTAAATAAAGAGTGAGGATTAAAGACTAAGATGAGATTACTAATAACTTGGTGATGCTTGCCCTTTTTTGTGTAGTAACCATTTATTGAAATGTTTGTATAACCAGTTTCGGTTAAGCTCAGAGAGTCTGGGGTTACTTACACGCCCCATGCTTGCATATTATAATACAATACTCTTCAACAATGTGCTGTGTGGTTTCAGTTTGGAACATATATATTTATTATTCAAATGTATAGCGGCTGTGACAGCAGCGGATGCGGTTCATGTTGTAAATAAATAAAACTCTTCCAGGAACCCGCGATTCTTAATTACTGATTTAAATGCACGATGAGACCGGATCTGTCGATATACCTACACCATATTTATATATATTTTTTGTATATACATTGAAATAACATTGGTAATGTGGAACAAACCGTGTTTAATAATATATTTTCCGCTGTGGTGTGCGCCTCAAAAATACCACATGAAATTACTTCCAAGTGAAAAATAATTTATTTACCTTGGCATTATAATTACGTTTGTCAATAAATGCTTATCTTACTCTGTCACCAAAGTAAACATCAACGAAACCAAGTGAACAGAGACCATAAAAAAATTAAAGCAGATTTCCACGGACGAAATAAGTATCAAACGAAAAAGTGGTAAAGTCATGGAGCTCAGAAATCTGTGTTCATAATTTCATGGCAAAGACTTTCGAAGGGTCAAAAAATTATTGAACACTCGGTAGGTACCTACCTATCTACTCACTAAACGAAGTCCCCTTTAACCCCTCAGGCTAATTTGTTCGCTTTTCGGAACAACTCATACAGGTCTTAAAGAAATCGTTATGTCTCCCTTACTATCATAGTGAGGAATATGATCTAAACAGTGTTAGAAAGAGAAAATACCACGTTTTATATTCACATAGAAAAATTAACCACAAAAGAAGTAAAATGAACATCTTTAAGAAACCAAAGTTTTGGATCGCGATTTGAATTTTTTTTTTTAATTCTTTGGAATTTTTTATTAATTATTTTTATATGGAACGACAAAAAAGCGAGGTGATAATCGTTTAAAACAAATTTTTCTAATACAATACGTAAGGCTTTGTTTTTATTTTCTTTCGTTCTCAGTAATTTTAATCAGAAAAAACGTAATGTGAGCCATATTTTTAACTAGCATGCAATTTGTTAATCTATAATATAAAAATAAATCGCTAAATGTGTTGGTAAGCGCAAATCTCGAGATCGGCTGAACCGATTTCGCTAATTCTTTTTTTAGAATATTCCTTGAAGTGCGAGGATGGTTCTTACGGAGAGAAAAATTTAGAAAATTGCGCAGAATATTGGATAATTTCAGAAAAAATCGCACGTTTGACAGATCGCGTATTTGAGAATGACATTTTTCAAAACATTGATTGTTCAAATCAGGATTCTATTTTTGAAAATCTTTAATAAATTTATTTAAAGTAGGTACTCCCATAATAGTTTGAATTGAATCAAGAATTTTAGATATTTTAAATAGGTGTTATGTTAGGTAATTACCAAATTTAATATACATGAAAAATGGAAATTTGAATAAACATTGCAAAAGGTGGCACGCGGGCTGTTTAATAACTGAATGCACTGGGATTGAATATATGGAACGCGGGAGGATGGTTGACGGGGCGAGGGAGTGGGAAAAGGAAGAGGGAAGGCGGGGAAGGTGGAAGGGGAACGCGGGAGGGGAAGGGGACGTGTGAGGGGGGAGGGGGGTTCGTGGAACGGGGGAAGGGGGGAGAGTGGAGTGGGGAGAGGGAAGGTGGAGGTGACGGAGTGGGAACGCGAGAGGGGAAGAGGACGCAGGAGAAGAAGGGGAGGCGGAAGGGGAACGGGAAGAACGGGAAAGGACACTCAGGGAGAAACAATTTCTTGATTAAATGGCATAGCAACGCATGCCGGGACCAGCTAGTACTAAATAAAATATGTTTATTTCGAATTATAAAATTTGAAAGCGTATTTTATTACCTTTCAAAAATAGTTTTTGTTTTTTGATACATTCAGAAATATTCCATTTATTTGGATTTTATTACAAAGCGGAAATATTTTGAGGCCTGAAGGCACCGTATCCCCGCTCAAAAAGAAGAAGATGGAGAGATATGTAATTAGGAATGTTGGAGAGAGTGCGCTAATATATTTAAATCGGTAAAATTGAAGCGAAAATTGTGAAAATGTTTAATAAAACACGACTCGTTTAAAATAGAGCAAAAATCTCTTGGGGGCTGTCTAAAACAGCGTTTAAAGAAACACTGTGAATTTTTTCATACATATAACTTGTAAAATGACTATAACAAACGTGAAAATAATTATTTTCGGAGCATACTTGAGATTTTTTTCTATCGAGGGAATTTCATAAAATTTGCGTTTCGGTGTGGAGAATTTAATTTTAAAAAATAACATATTTTTTAAGAGCTTAAAAACTTCAAATGTTTAAGGGGGATATGTAAGAAATCCGTACAAATTCGAGTAGTGCCGGCTGAATGGTAAATAATATAGCCACACCTGAACTTTGCAGTAATTCAGTAGTTCTATGTACCTTTCTGATTGAATGTGTATTCAATTATGACATGATTCGTTTCGTCGTGTTTTGCAAGCCGCGGGCTGGCGCGGTTTGTAATGGGCGACCGTGTTTGTTTTCTCTGAGGTCGGAGTACTATAAAAGTATTTAAACAATTAACTTACGCAGTGTCTGGGCCGGGGAAGGCAGAGAGAATATAACCCTTTCCTTGGAACACAATTCTTTCCTTCACTGTCACACATCTTTACACGTGGGCACCCTCTTCCGATGCACTGGGAACAGGGGGAAATGACTCAAGACATATTTATAGTAACAATATTTCAAATCAATGGTAATCGTATGATAACCACGCACTGATAAGGAGGTAAATTCATATCAGAGTATAGAGGTAGAATGAAAGTCCTTGGAATTAAATACTTAGTCATTTATGCTTAGAAATTATTTCGTGCGCGAATATTATTTTCTCTATCATGCATTTTTATGTGTTGTGCACTTGTAAGTTGTGAATTACTAACCTACATTATATTAGTCTGCTATTTTATACATCCGCAATCCAAAAACTGTTTTTTTTCCTTCCTCTCCTTCCTCCTTGAAGGAAGGAGAGGAAATTCTGGGAAGGAAAAAGGTACGAGGGGTGGGTAGGAATTTGGGGATCAGTGTGTCCATAGGAGTGACGGACGAATGAATCCATCCTTTCAAGGCAATGTTCAAAGAGAATCCTGCTGGAAAGGTCAAAAGATATCCTGCCACGCTGTTGGTGGCAGACACATCCGCCACCAAGATCCGGACAAACCTGACCGCATGAACCCGGGCACCCCTGCTAAATCACCAAACCCAGCCATAATCACCACGTATAGGGTGTTGGTTATCCAATAGGTGTTGGTTATCTAATAAATTGTTCCTGAGGCGGCGGTACCCATACCCGTCTCCAAAAATTGAAAAAGTGAGTGGTATAAGGGAATTCACAAACGAATTAGTATTGCAGTAAAACATATTTTTAGTTCATGTGGCTAATAGAAACATCAAATGAAATCAATTGCAATAATGTAGGGCTGTCAATAAGAGAATTCGTGACTTTAAAAATTAGATCAAATACCAGCTTTCTGTCGAACAGCTTTATTAATTTTCGAATTTTCATTACACAGTTATGTCCATTTTTTCATAATCTAAACCTTTTTTTGTCTCGGTATGAACAAAATCATGTAAACTGTAAAAATATGCAAAAGACGATATGGGCGTTTATGATTAATAAATAGTGCAGACATGCAGTCATGGTGCAGGCGTGATGCAGTCATGGTGCTTTCATGGTGCAGTGTGTAGGCTCTCGCCGGCAGCGATGGTGGCAGGACGTATTTTGGGACCGCGGAGCGCGGCTAGTGTCATATTTTATTTTGGAGTCGTAGCTGCAGTGTGAAACTACATTTTCATGTAGTTTCAGCTTCTTTCAATAGATGTCGACAGTTTAGTTTGTAATACGTCTGCTATATCCCTACAGATGCAGCTGAGTTGGTTATCAGAAAAGTACCATTTATCACCGTTCGTGTCTTAGGTACGAATGGTTACGATGATGGCCGAAGGTTCCAGTGAAATTGGGCGGGCTTCAGTCAGCCCGCCGTAGCAACAGAACTACATCCGGGACGCCTGTCCAGTTTAATACTCATTGTAAATATTTACAATAGCCAAATAAACCAACCAATATTCACTCGAACCATAAACTAATTAGAAGATATCCAATATAATCTCAAGTTGTCTTTGATTCGCCAATATTGTAAATTGTACGTGGCCACGACTGGAGATACTTACAATCTACGTAATTGTGACGAAACCACAAGTACCCTGCTGATATACCACTTTTTAATGCTAGTCTCCGTACACGGCGCTATCCGAAATATACTGAACTTGATCATTTTTCACGTGCAGCCGTCGAGTGAACACGCTGTCAAGCGATGTCATATGACTTTTTTCCAACATCAATCCATGCCTTCTCCACTAAATCTTTTCTTTATGTATTGTGGTAACGTATAGTTATATAAACATGCATTTTTTCCACTTCCAGAACAAATCTAACATTCTTTTCATCTTGCCATTTCTGTCAAACGAATAAGTATCGGACACAAATGATGCGAGCGTCGCATGCGATCAGCACTGTTGGTATCGTGATACTGAATACTGAATCGGAATCCGACAGCCACCGCGTAGCGCCGTGAACGGGCACCAGCAAAATCGTACGGGGGGTACTTACGATCGGCGCGTATGATACGAGCACGAGGATCGAGTATCTTGTAAGTATCTCCGTGAACGGAGGCACTTACGACATCTGTCGAGAGACATTTAAACTTTATTTATATATTTACAAACACTACACCAACCTTCCCCTGAGCCCTGAATATATCATTATGGGATTGGATAAGCTTATTGAACTTATATCAAATAATGTTAAAACTCTCATAGAGGGATCAAGATACCAATCTTCAACCGTGCGATGGAAGATTTTATGTGAACACCTCACAAGAGTCCCAACTGCTCCCGTCTTGAGACTATAGCATCCTTCCTACAACATGGGTCTCTTCAAGACCATTGTTCATTCCTTCCTCTCCTCAAAAAGACCCTCCGCACAGTATCTCAGATGACATAGCCCCTGAGAGAAATCATTTTCCTCAGGGCCTTCTCTGGAGAGTTAATGTAAAAAAGGGAAGTATCAAATTACCAAAAGAAAATTAAGTATATTATCTTTTGCGAATGTTTAAAATACATGGCTGTGATGGAAGTTACTAAAAAGTTTATTTTTGTATTTGAATGTTTTTATTTGTTTGGACGATGGACGCAACCCGTGATGTATTTATTGGCTCAGATTAGCGATTTAATGGATATTTATTTTTACATGAACTTGTTACGTGATGCTTCAAAAATATAACCAACTACTAGAATCTTATAAGATTCTGTAATACTCGTTTTATTTATTTAATGGTGGTTTGACTACCAATGAGAATATCTTATTTAAAACTCGGCTTAAAATATTATGTCTCGTTTATAATGGGGGCGGATCTAAAGCGTCGATGACACTGAGCGAGTTTACAAGCTAATATATGGGAAATTCACTATCTGTTAGTAAACTCGCTCAGTGTCATCGTGTTACTTGCTAACTAGCAGATTGTTGACAATCTTCGCAAAAAGTTGAAATGTCGTCAACTTTACCCGCCACACGCTTGTGCTCGTGATTGGTTTATTTATGTTTTTCAAGATGGCTGCCAATAAACAGCTGATTTCGACTGTCAAACATCACCGAATTAGATATGATTTTAGATTTTCACGGCCAAAGGTATTTTTGTTGTTTGTTTTTGGGGTGTTATGCCGTGTTACGCTACCTCCTTCTTTAGCCAACGTTTCGGACAGCGTTACAGTGTCCATCATCAAAAGTCGTTATTCTTGTAGATTTTTACATCTGCCCTGATGATGGACACTGTAACGCTGTTCGAAACGTTGGCTAAAGGAGGAGGTAGCGTAACACGGCATAACACCCCAAAAACAAACAACAAAAATCACAGAATTAGTTCACGCAGGGGTCGTTATTCTTGTTACTGGCGCTGGTAGCGACCTCAGTTTCCTACGCTGCTGAGCGAGTGGACAGTTTTGTGTGTCATGACAATTTCACTCGCGGATTTGCCCGCTTTTAAACTTAGTAGCTTGTAAACTCGCTCAGTGTCATCGAGCCTAAAATCGAGAGTAAAGTTGACGACCTTTCAACTTTTTTCGTAGATTGTCAACAATCTGCTAGTTAGCAAGTAACACGATGACACTGAGCGAGTTTACTAATACATAGTGAATTTCCCAGGTAGCAGCCTGTAAACTCGCTCAGTGTCATCGACGCTTTAACAGTCAGCATTTCAGCAATATTCTAACCGGCACTCTGTCTGCCGGACCCCCCTGGGACCTGGGACTCTCTTGTGCGTCGCGTACGGCGCACATAGAATGGAAAAATCAATTCCAAAACAATATAATTAGGTTGTTAACGTTACTAATCCTTCCATACTAATATTATAAATGCGAAAGTGCGTGTGTGTGTTTGTTATGCTTTCACGCCTAAACTTACTAAACCGATGTTAAAAATTCTTTCACCAATAGAAAGCTACATTATCAGCGATTAACATAGGCTGTATAGAACGTGTCCCAAAATTCAACGATAAGCGGGCACCAGTGGGTGGGCCTGCCCATGACTCCTCGAGAAAAAATAGAAAAAAAAATATTTCTGAATTTTTTTTTCAAAAATTTTTAGTACCATTTGTTTTGATTAATTCAACATTTTTCAACAACAAAAAACCAATGACGTTATATGAATAGACTCGCCATAGTCTCACATGCTCGCAAAATAATGTGGCAAGTAAGCAACACTCTTTGGTTTTCAGCGGTTTTCAGTAATTTCTTAATTCAAAAGTTATTCATATATTAAAAAGTTATGCTACATTCACACTGAAGCCAAACTTCCAACTCGAACTTCCAACGCATGAACTACCCTTCTACGCAATCGTCCGAAAGTTTGAAGTTGGATGTTGACCTCAGTGTGACCGTACCATAAGACAATTAAAGAATGTGTGTTTTTTCTCAAATGACGTACATAATTGTCGGACGGGGAACATGAAAATTAATTGTATTGCTTATAATAATCGATAATAATAAGTAATTTGTGTGTACATATAAATTAAATGCTATTTCTTCACTTTTACTAATGTTTGCTGTGTAATGGAAACATTTTCTCACCATACAGGAGGGCATTTTGGCGTTTTTTAAATGCAATTTTCTAACTGGTAAGACAGGACCTTACTTGACGAGTGACAGTTTAGTACTAAAGTACTAGAAATCGAGAACAGTGCAATTGTCTTGCGTTTGGCTTCCAACTATGAGATTTCTACCCCGCGTATAAAGTATGTAACGTCTTTGCAAAAAACCTATTTTGTGCACATAGTAAAAGTGATTACTATCAACAACAATAATTTATGAAATTTGGTTCTTGTTAAAAATAGTACGCATATTTTTTTTGTGGCTAGTTTTCCTAGAGTATTATACCATTTTGGAATCTTGATTAGATGCGTAAACTTTTTTAAAAACTTGCCAAAGTAGTGTCCATACTTTTTTTTTACACCACGATGAGTGAAATTGGACTGAAAATAAAAATCGTTCATAATTTTTAGAAAAACAATAATTATGATTGATTTTTGTGTAAAAACTACAGGCATTCATGGATTTTTAAGGCTTGTGGTGGATAGCCGTGCTACTCAGGTTGCCGATACAAAAAAATCATAAATATTTGAAAAATTGTGGTCATGGTAGTTAAAAATATCTTAAGAGGTGTCAATTTTCAAAGGTGTTCAATTCTTTTTTTGTACATTAAAAAAAAATTCAGAAATATTTTTTTTCTATTTTTTTCTCGAGGAGTCATGAGCAGGCCCACCCACTGGTGAATTTTGGGACACGTTGTAAAATGGTAAGCTCTGGCGTTATGCAATTTGTATAAATGAAAATTAGTGTATTTCATATATTTTAGCGGCAGGGAGGAAAGGCAGGAGGAAGAAGGGGTCCACGGAGAGGGAAGAGGGAGGGGGAAGGCGGGGAAGTTGTAAGGGAACGGGGACGCACGGGAAAGGACATGCAGGGAGAATCAATTTATTTCTTTGAATGGCATTGCAACGCATGCCGGGTACCAGTTAGTAGATATTATATAACCTAATAGAATATAACTCCATAGTTGGTCGCCCTTCTATAAAATTCATATTCATACTATTGAAAGAATTCAAAGAAAATTTCTACGTTTTGTAAATTTTAAACTTAACATCCCTTTAGAGCACATAAATTATCCGTCGTTAATGAATACTTTAAATATTCCAACATTAGAAAACCGACGAAAAATAAACGACCTAACTTTTTTATTAAAATTATTAAACTCTAAATTCGACAGTTGTGAACTCCTGCAATTAATAAATCTACATGTACCTACACGAACAACTAGACAAACATTGACATTTTATATACGTACATCTCATTCGAACTATGATTTACATTCTCCAATACAACGTTTGCATAGTCTTGGTAACAAGTACTTAAACAATCTGGATGTATTTGACAATAATTTGAACTTAGCAAACTTCAAACGCCATATGTGCCAACTATTTATTTCTACCTATCCCGTAAACTAATGAGAACAACAATTTTAAAAATTACCTACTTTATGTCAACTACTATATTTTATGGACTATATTTTGTTTCTTATATTTTATGTTACCTGTATTTTGTTGACGCTTATATTTTATGTAACCTAAATTTTTTTTTTTTTTTTTTAACCCTTATATTTTATGTAACCTATATTTTGTTTTTAACAAATATTATGTTACTTGTATTGTGTATTGTATTTTGTAAACCCATTCTATTCACTGTAATTAAAAAAATGTACTGCATTCTATGTAAAAGCCCTATGGGCGTTTAAATAAATAAATAAATAAATAAATAAATAATAAATAAATAAATTATAAACGCGAAAGTTTTTTTGGATGTTTGTGTGTTTGTTACTCTTTCACGAAAAAACTACTGAATGGATTTGAATGAAACTTTACAATAATATAGCTCATACTTCAGAATAATATATAGGCTATATATAATGGTAAGCTCTGGCGTTATGAAATTTGTATAAGTAAATGAAAATGCAGGGGGAAGGAGAATGGGGGAGGTGGGGTTCGCGGAGAGGGAAGAGATGAGGGAGCGGGAAGGCGAGGAAGGTGGAAGGGAACGGGGACGCACGGGAAAGGACATGCAGGGAGAATCAATTTATTTCTTTGAACAGCGTTTGAGTGAGCGACCGGGGACCAGCTAGTAATTCATATTACTTCTAAGGTATTCCCCAAACAATATCAAAGTAAGCTACAAACCCTAGGTAATTAAGCCTACTGGGATCTGTATTTTTATTTTATTTTATATTTTACATGTACCTACCTGGATTTTATTGTTTATTACTGATGTATACCTAGAATAACACAACTTATATCTGATATTGTACCTAATATCTAAGTAACTCCCCCAATATGTACCATTATTGTTAATTATTATCGAATCCATTAATGTGAAATTATGTACACGCAACCTGCCAATTTGACTGTCCTAAAACGGGAAACCTTCCTAGTTGGACAGTCAAAGCTTCCTTTTATATTGTTATATCTTGTATGTAATAAATGTAATAAAAAATAAATAAATAAAATAAATAAATAATAACTAAAATAACTAGAAAATCGACCGTCAAAGACGACTAAGTAACAAAAGTAAGAAAACCCATATAATTTAATAAAATCCTTATAGACCACCCCTCTCCTCCCTTTCTTATATGTTATGTATTAACCGTAGATTAAGAATAAATTGTACCAGTCTGAAGATGGCTTTAAAAGACTGAATCCGATTACGGTCAAATAATTAAAGTGGAAATAAGCTTCATATTTGTTTTATTATATTATTAATTCCAAGACAGTTAGTTGATCCCGCGACAATTGCCCTCCCGGCATATTTATATAGAATATGGAGTTGGCAGGGAAAATAGGTATTCCTACTCACATAAAATATACCTACCTAAGTGTCCCCAAATGGGTGTGCAGAGAGGATGTACCCCCTGATAACAAAAAGGATTAAATATTTTTTCTTTCAAATACATTAAGGGCCTTTAAACAGCCAGCGGTCGAGAACCCACATTTCGACGAAAGATGTTCTTACGATCGTACAGGGCGGTTCCAATGAAAAAGATTAATTATTCTCCGTACCAGAATTTTAAAATTATAACTCAATATCGATTTTATTTCATTCAAAATTTGCTAATATTTATAATTTATATCTACATACATCAAAAAAATGCTGAAAGGCGTGATGATAAAACTATTAAAATTATGTACTTTTTGTAATTATTTTATGATATAGGAATGTTGAAAAAATCTTCAACATATTAGTTTGTAAGACCGTAAATAAATATACAAACTGAAGTATTTTCTTAACAAAACACGTGTGCGGATATTTTTTTAAAATGATTTTATTTAAACTAAAGTTAAAATTCTGAAACATAGCTTTACCAGATAATTTATTGATTTATTTTACTGAATGATTATATGATTTGAAATGTGTGTTGTATTATACAAATTTTTGTTTGAAAATTTAACAAATCTGCCAACGACCTTAATATTATTAAAATAAACATTTTTTTCTAATACGTGCCTTTACTTAGATATAGGAACAATCTTTCGAAATCAATTTATAATTTTTTTGTGGAAAAGAGTCAATACGTCTAAAATTTGATTTAAAAATGACATATTTCCGGTTTTCTCTGGTTATTCTGAAATTATTTTCCTCAGGGCCTCCTGTGTTCATGTAAAAAGGCCTGGCCTGGCCTCTGTGCTCATGTAAAAAAAATAAAGGTAAGTAATTAAATTAACATGATAATATATATTTTAAATTATAAACTAGACATATTTACCTTGACGAGAATTAAAAACTCGTGTGTAAAGGGGAAAAATAAAAATTAATAAATAACTAAAAATTATAACTTAACGTTCAGTGTGAAGAAACAAAAAACAAAAAAAAATTGTACATATAAAAGTGAAAAGAACTTTTCGTATATAATAATATAAAGTTAAATATTCAAAACAAATTATTTAAAATAAAAATCAAAAAGTACTAGATACACTAAAAAATAATAGAATAAGAAAATAAGATGTCAATTGATTCTAATTAGCTAAATTATTTTTGATAAAATAGTATAATTTATTTTTAAATTTATTTTGATCAAGTTCTAACCTCAGCTCTGTCGCTAGTTGATTGAACCATATTATTCCAGTGTAAGTGTAGTAATGTTGTGCAAAACTTGGAGTTCATAAGCGACCCATTATGTTTTGTCTCCTGCTTTCAACGGATTTTCAATTGATGGCACAATTCATTAGGTGTAGATGTACATGACTTTTCGAGGCTATTAGAAAGGGCTAAACTTACCTAATAGGAATCTAATGATATAACTGTAAATAGAAAACATAATCAATATATTATATTATAAAAGAAAGTGTATGAAAGTGTGCGTCCCACTAAAACTCAGTAAAGAATGCCGGTACGGTCAAGGGAGTTATATGATGTGTAGCCCTCTATCCCCCATCTATGAAGAAGGTTCCCGTTTTTACCGGGCGATCCAAAAGTCCAGAAAAAATCGAAGAATTCACGCCATTTACGGGAGGAGTTTTTCAAATACTTGAGAAAAAGCTTTTGGAAAGGTTGGATAAGGTATTTGAGATTTTTTTTTACAGGTTGATTTCGTACAGGCCTGTAAAAACCTTTTTACGCATTGTTTATTGTAATAAAATGGAAATTTTAAATTGATTTCACGGAACTAAGCGACGCGGAACCACACGTCTATTTCCCGCTCCGGCCGGGGCGTGACTGATAACGAAATAGGTGTGCCCAGTGCATGGTTCTTGTGCCCATGCCATAAGGGTCACTTCAAGAATCCAAACTCGTAGAGTGCGGGTCGCATTGATTGATGTCAAAAATAACAACGAGAAAATGCATATTTTATTTTATTTTGTGAAGTTCGGACTATTAAACATCCATTTTTTCCGATTATTATAAAAGAAACTGAATTTGCCGTATTATACAATAAAACCATATACGAAAAGGGGTTTATAAGTAGGAGAATTTGCACTTGAAAGTGTTTTTTATAGCAGTAATACTTTATTTTTTCTAGGCTTATTAAAAGACTTATTCAAAAAATTACCGATATTTTTTAAGGGCCAAGATTATGTTCTACACGCAGTATTTAATTGAAGCATCCATAATACTTCTAAGCGATCAAATTTTCAAAACAAAAACAATTGATTTTGTATGACTTTGCATTATTTAGTATGGCGTGCTTTTGAAGATATAAGGGTTGGAAGTTTCGCCCTCTAGAAATTTCTAGAACAGTCCAGAACATTCGAGAGTATTCCACAACATTCCAGAACATCCCGTAACATTCTGGAATTTTATGGAATGTTCGGGAATAGTCTGGAATGTTTGGGAACATCCCGGAACAACCCAGATCATTATGGAACATTCCAGAATACTCTCGAATATTGTGGAATGTTCTTGAACATTGCAGACCATTCGAAGCCTTTTTTGTATGGGGGGCTACCCACTGGTAGGGGTATATAAAGCAAGATCCGCCGTAGGTTCGATCGTCAGTTCAATCTCATAAATATCAACTCCCTGAACGAAGCCGGGTACCCCAGCTATAGTCGAACAGATACCAAATGCACTCCCAAAATTTCACACGGGGATTAACGTACAGTCGAAACTCCGAAAAACCCAAACTCGAAAGGCACTCCACTATTATATTATTAATATTTTTATATTTTCCATTTCTTATTATTTATACGTCCCTTGTAAATTCCTATTTTCGAAAATACATTAAACTGGATTCTAAAAACAATATTTCAGACGATACCTAATAATTACACGCTGCGAAACAAAATTTAGAAATTCCAATGGCGGTTATTCCCGCGAATTAGGCGACTAAATCCTTTGGAAATTCCATTGTTATTTATATCATGCTACTTACTATAAAAGCAAACATTAATGATTCTAGATTCAGTGATAAATACTGTATTGACTTCATAAGATCAAAAACCAGTCCATCACTTTATTTTCGATTTATTACCTATACTTCATTAATATCATTTTGACTCCGTTTATTTAATCGGTGTGATTGTAATTACATATTGTGTGATCTAATATCAACGATACGAATTGCAGGCAGGTGAAAAAACGTTAGTTTATAATGTTATCAAGTTTTTCCAGAAAATCCGTGACAATCCAGAATACATCAAAACATTGAACTTCAAGCAAGTACATTTATTGGCAGCAGGCTTGCGGCGTCAACGGGATTGGAAGATTTTAAAAAGGATGTTGTGCGTCGCAGTGTGATGGATTTTTATGACAATGGACAATATCCCACTCTTACAAATCTTAACAAAGTTCTGGTGGATAAATTTTTTTTTTGGATCTCATGAGTCATTGCGATGTATTTTGCATGATATTGGTTTAAAATTCAAAATACGCAAAGAGGAAGAAAGTATTTAATGGGAAGATTAGACATTGCTACAGCGCGTGTAGACTTTTTGAGAAAAATGAATCAAAATGAAAATGAACTAGCGACGGACGGCAAATAGTCTATTTTGATGAGACTTGGGTGAATCAAAATCACTCGATTACACACATGTGGCAAAATAGTGAGGGCAATGGGGGTTTAAAAGTGCCAGTTGGAAAAGGAAGCCGGCTGATCATTTTGCATTGCGGTTCAGCACAAACGGGTTTTATCACGGGCAGTAAATTTATTTTCCGTACGAAAAAGGTTATGTCGAATACAGATTACCATTCTGAAAGTCTTCAAAAATTGGTTTGAAAATCAGTTTGTGACATTCCTTGAAGAACCCTCTGTAATTGGAATGTAAAATAAATATTTTTTAATCACAAATAAAAATTTACCGATGTAACAAGTTCATCGTATTGTAAAAAGTATGTTGTTTTATGTTGATGTACACATTTAGGTATTTTCGTCTTTAAAAAAATAAATTTGTAAAATCCCAGCCGGAGGTAAAAATCAAATATTATTGAAATTTAAATATCTCATAAATTGGTTACCGCTTTATTAATTAGCATCTGATAAAAACTGTCTAAGAAATTTCTTGATTCTGAAATATATATGTAATATGAGTTACCGGACACCTTGTAGGTATTTTTAAACACCTACGCATTTTAATTCAATCCTTATTCAGACTTAAATTCGAACATAATAAAAACATTTTGTTTAGTAAAATTAATTTTAAGTCGAGAACCTTCTCGTGTTGCTTTACCTGTAAATTTTATTACTGACTTTGGACTTTGACCGTTCACTTAGTTTCTGTTTGACTATAGTAAGATATTGGAGGTTGTTCACCACTTACCGGTCCTGGTATAAGTAACATATGGTTACTCCTTCAAGGCTCTCGCAAGGACTCTAATTTTCGAATCTACATATAATTTTGAACGAATATAGACCTCCAGTGTCCCTGCATACGTTGTCAGTAAGCAGTACGCAGGTGCTTAGCGGGAAATCAAGACACAATAAGTGTTTGTATGACTTATTGTATCTTGATTATTGTAGCTAGTAAGATATAAAGTCTCACCGCTTTTGTTGAAAGTGACGTTATAAATTATTTTTAAATGTCACCTCACACAAAACTAGTGGGCATTAGGCATTGGCCATTGCAAAATTTCTTGGCCCACGACTAATCGAACAATAAAAACGCCGAATGAATAATAAAATATTTTTACACAATGAGAACCCTAATTAGGTAAGCTAAAGTGGTCTCCTATGACTGTGAACAATGGCATGTGTATAATTAATGGTTACCGCATGCAATAATATGCATTTGGCGACCTCTGTTGCAAACACCATTATTATTTAAACACATTGTTTCAATTCGTTGTGTGGAAGATTCTATTATTGGAGGTGAGAAATAATCTTACAATTCGGGAGGTGGGTATGTGTACCGCCGTTCCGGGAACCATTTATTGGATAACAACAACTCAGCCATAGGTCACTCCAAGTGGTTTGTTACGTCTATTGACTCAGCGGGATTGCCCGGATTCATGGGGTGAGGTTTATCCGGGTCCGGGCGGATGCATCTGTGCAGACTGCAGAGTGCACCTACTGCGTGGCGACCTCAGAGTAACAATATATATATTGTTACCGGAAGCGTATTTCCTTTTCCGTGTTCAATACGAGGCAACCAAGCCTCGAAATCAACACGGGTTTGTAACGCCATTTATCCACCAAACCCGTGTCCAGTAGAAGGCAAGCGGCATCCTACTATGTACGGGTTTGTAACACCAATTCACGTCCCAAATCCGTGTTCAGTACGAGGCATGTTAAGTGAACGCATTAAAGACAAGTTTGTACCTGTATTTATAACAGTAGAACATGGAAATAAATGTATTAAAATAATTACACATACCCGCTAGACAAACCCTGCTTTGCCAAACAAACCATTCAAAACCTGGGATGTTTTTTTAAATTATGATGACATAAATATTAGATATTTTTTTAAAAATTACTCATAATCGAATAGAAGTAACTTTAACGATATTTACCATTAAAAGGCACTTCTCTTAAACTTTAGGCGTTCTCTTAAAAATATATATCGTAGTGTAAATAAAGAGGTTCTCTTTCCCTAACAGCTACAGTTGACTCCTATCGGTAGGAGTCAACAGAGGTTTGATAAGACGTCTGTGTTGGCATTTTATATCATCGTCATGACTCATGACTCATTGAAATAATTTTAATTAAATTCTATTGAAACCGGCACTATTTACGCGGTTAGAGAATTTCTTTATAATCGGTCAGATAAGCGTTAGGTACATCATTTGATGGTTTGGTTTGTACATAATATCAAAACGTTACTAGTACCTACGTTATACACAGTAATGCGACAGACACCTATGGGATAAAATGCGTACCAAAATAGGAACAAAAAACCATCCGATAGTATTATTGTCTAACTGACTACAGTTTAGGATTGTTGTAAACCTCTGCTATTATCAAAAAAACCGTTGAAGTTTTCAAATAGCATACCCGATAAGAAACTGTCAAAAATAAAATTTACAAAACTTAATTTCTCAATTCCAAAAACTTCTACACATATTCCCGACCAATTTTCCAGCAAATTTTTCAACATAAAAAATTCCAAACTTCACATAACAAAATGAAAATAATTGCTTTTATAAAAATTTTCCGACGCATTTTTTTTTCGCTTTTCCAATTTTCACCGAAGATCTTTTTTCAGAAAAAAAATTTGTTACATGAAAATTTCCAAACTTGACATAATATCAAAAAGATAAATGTCTTTTTAAAAGTTTCCCGACTTTCCACAAATTTTCCCATTTTCCCAGAAGAAATTTTTCAGAAAAATAAAATTTATCCACGCTCAAAAACTCACGTTTTCAAAAACAAACGTTTCGCAAAGTCAAATATGTATTTCAATTGAAAAGAAATAAATCTAACTTATGAACCCAACTTCACGAACGACGATATTCCTTTTTTGTCCTGGTGACTTTGCTGCCACTGGATCGCCGATATTATTTTTCCAAACCAAAAAAAATCAAAAATTTGAGCTGAGACACGAACAAAAAAAAAATTATATTATACAGCGCTCTTGAGGCGATTTTTCGCAAAAACAGCGCTATATAAGTTGTCCAAATTTATTATTATTATTATTATATCCTTGAAATTTTCAAACCGATTTGGTTAAAAATTGTTACGGGAGAGATTAGGGGAGAGAAACTGGAATTGTTTTTTTTTTGTAGAGAGAACTTCTTTAGCACCGTTGTGATTTGAAACTCGATGAAACGAAAAATAGCAACAATAAAAAGAAACAAACACGTACATATGTATAGGATTTAGCCTGCGAGAAAATGAGATAGTATAATCGGTATCCTCTTTGGGCGGTGTTCCGTAGCCTCCCCACTCTTGTCTACTTAAATTTTCTGAAGGTTTCACTTCTACCGCGTGTGAATTGCACACTCTGTTTTTTTTTTAACTGTAACATCACACAGGGGGCACTGAGGTAAATAATTTGCCTCAGGATATTTGGGGATGCTGTGTGGAGGGTTTTTCCGAGGGAAGGAAGGAGCGAACGGGTCTTGAAGAGACAAAACGCATGAAATGTTAATTTGTTAATTTAGGTATAATTATTATTTTTAAAGGGAGAGATAATAAAATAGCCCGGAAAATATTCCCCTCTTGATTCTTGTGAATTTTTTAATGTTTAAAAAAAATCGAATGCAGTTCACACGCGGTAGAAGTGAAACCTTCACAACACAATCTCAACCAATAGGAGCCTTAAAAAGTGAGCTCATAATAAAAGCGGCCAATACGGTTCTTACATTGTTACGTTACAAGTGGCAATGTTCCCCCTAGATTCACCGTCCCCCCATTTTACGCGAGAATATTTGGAGGACCCACCACTTACCCGCCCTGGTATAGGTAACAGATGGTTACCCCTTCAAGGCTCTTGCAAGGACTCTAATTTTTTTGGTAAAAACGACTCTACATTTGAAAACGAAACTAAACCTCCAATGTCCCTGCATACGTTGTTAATAAGCAGCATGCAAGTGCTTAGCAGGAAATACAGATACAATATGTGTTAGTATGACAAAATATAGACAAGACAGTGGGACAGGCTGGTGAAAGTCCACGAGGTGGCAAGCGCTGGGTGATTGTATCCAGCGTATCTACAAGCACCTGTTTGGGAGGAAGACACAGTAGATAAGTAATAAGGGCATGGCAAACGGTTGGGAGTCCTCTCCAATCGATTGGCAGTCCCAGCAAGAATGCGCATGACGTTCGGTCTAGACGTGAACCACACTCAGCTTCCGCGCCCCTTAGCCGGTTCCTCGGTGATGCCTCAAAGAAAAGTAAATGGAAGATTGGGGGATTACGCGAGAATAGTTCGGTAGATTCCCGCATTACGCTGAGTCGACACGCGCAGGCTCCCCCGGAGCCGACGCGCAAGCATTCATTCATCCGCTGCCCGCCGGCAGCGGAGCAAGTGACCAAGTAGACCGCACTAGCGCGCTCTCGAGAACCTAAAACTCGCGATGTATTTTATATTGTGAATTGTGCCACAAGAAGGCCTGCTGACCACCGCATTTCCTGCTGCTCTGAGTAGAATGTTGTACCCTTGCCCTCTTTTGTGTGCTACGTCCCGCTCTTAAAGCCAGTAACGCGTGTGGAGAGTTTGAGAGAACAGTCCCTGTTAAGTTAGGATATTAAAGTGCTAACCATGCCCATGTGAAGTGTGCCCATATGGCAATTGTAATAACCCTGTCTCCTTCTAATTGAATAAACCCTTTACGTGCAATACTGTGTTCTGATTGAGGAAGGAGACCCCGGAGATTGTGAGGAAAGGAGGAGGAGGAATACACAGCGAACCACAAACACTCGCCCTGGTTTTAAGAGAACCTTGCTTGCGCCGGCTGTCCTGAGCTAGCATCGTTGGCCTATTAATTGCATGTCCTTTCCAGGTTTGGTTTGGCTAGTGGCCGTAGGTAAGCGGTATGCCAACACTGGCGCCGTCTGCCAACACTGACGCCAACAACATATACGGCCAATACATTCTTTCTCGTTCTCTCGCAGGCTAAATCCTATAGATGTATGTGTTTGTCTCTTTTTAGTGTCGTTTCCGTTTCATCGAGTTTCAAATCACAACAGTGCTAAAGAAGTTTCACTTAAAAAAAAAATGACAAATTCATAAAATATTTTAAGTTAATTTTCACGTTCTGTGTTAAGTCCTATTCGAGTTATGTTAATATATCGTTACAGGCTGATTCATAAAACTGAAATAATTACAGAACTTTCACAGAACATGAAAATTAACTTCAAATATTTGATGAATTGTATTTTTTTAAACAACCCACCCTAAGTATTATGAATTGTCTTAATACCCGCTTTGAACCCGTGAAAAATCGTCAAAAAACTTTCGAAATTAGAATTTTTAATGAACAATTTGATTTTGAAATTCTTCTCCAGTATAAGGCAGGTGACACAATATCTCGTCTTTCGATTCTAAACAATAAAAATATTTTGAAGTGTAACTTCTTTAGCGCCGTTAGTGATTTGAAATTCGGATAAAACGGAAATGCGTCTCAACTCAGTTCTACACAAATACTCGGTTCACATACAATGCGGTAAATTCGCACCTCGTATTCGCCTCCCATAGCGCAGTGGGCAAGACGCCTGACAAGCGGCCAGAGAGACAGAAATCAAGCGAACGGAGGTTCAAATCCTACGAAATAAAAAAAAAAAAAAAACATTTTCATTTTTGTGAAATCATTATCCCATCTTCAAACCACTTTAAAAGAAACAAGCAAAAGAAAAGAAAGCGACATCTAGCGACTTTCTAGTTTCACTTCTACCGCGTGTGATTTACACACTCTGATTTTTTAAAATTACTGTATAGATTAGTCACTACAAGAATACTACCTATTACTTCAATAGCAAAAAAATCAGACGAAAAAAACTTTCAGAAAACTAAAGTAGACAAGAGTGGAGAGAATGCGAAATACTGCAAAAGAGGAGACCGATAGGCTTGTCTATTTTTAGTGTCGCTAGTTTTCGTTTCATCGAGTTTCACACCCCAACGGCGCTAAAGAAGTTGTCGCTTCAATAAGGCGGCCCCTAGACGCTACAATAACATAGTACAATATACATATTTTATTGATCAATAAGATTAAAAGGAGGCGCTTAGAATCCAAACGATCAATTATATTGCACAATAAACGAACTGCTCAATGTTTTCGAGTTGATAAAATGAAAAATTGAAAAAATATTGTGCAATACTGACTCTACACGATTCAATGGAAAAATGTGGTGCAATAAAAATTAAACTCGCTCAAGCTTTTGTTCAAAAGTTTAGAGCGAGTTTAATTTTTTATTTTTTAAATTTCAGCAATCTTCAATATTAACCCTAAACGGTGAATAATATCAAGGGCACCCCCCCCCCCTCCAGACGGCATTGTTGTGTACTGTGGAGATTCCATCACAGTACATACTTAGAAGCAAAAGCTGTCTTTATTGAACATTTAATTTTTCTATTGTTTTGACACTTTCATAAATATTCCTATATACATACTTGAACTTGTAGAAATAAACTTGAAGTATCATACTTCAAGTTTATTTCTAACAGTAATTGTTGATTTTTTTGCCCGTCCGCCCCTTGTGCCCCCCCCCCCCCCCCAGAAAAAATCCTGGATCCGCCCTTGAATAATATTGCACAATTCGTAATATTGAGCAATATAATTGATCGTCTAGGGGCCGCCTAAGCTGCTACAATGGGTTTAAAGTGCAGTTTCTATGACCCGCGCTTTGTAAATACATTTCAAGTGGAATAAGTACGACGTAAAATATTATAAAATACTAAACTGTTTGCTGGAAATCATCTTATCATACTCTACTCAACCACACAGTGTTAATTCATTATGCATACCAAAGCAGTGACTTTGGAATCACCTTGAGAACGGTGCATACAAACTGTTAATGAGTTTTAATGGATATTAATCACGCTGGCACAGTTTTCCACTCGCTAAACAGGTTCAAGTCAATAACCCGATTGTTTATGTAATTTGCCATTTTGTACTGCTTTTCACGCTGCGTATTTTGCCGTGGAAAAATTTCACGATTTATAAGAAAGACCGCCTTCGACAAATAAAGTTATACGTAATGACAGTCTGCCTATAAGACTACTAAAAAGTGGAAGAAAGTATTTTAAAGGCGTTTTAATACATATCGTACATCCCGTAGAAAAGTGTCGTAAGTCAAAAGGTTAATTTTACAGGAGAGCGAAAACAAATGAGTGAATGATCAATAAGCGGTCCCGTCGAAAAGAGATACTAGCGACATCTTGGGGAGATGGGAGTGATTTAACTTAAATACGGTTTTCGTAGGGCTTACTTAGATAATCACAATAACTTTACTTTTCAGAGATAAAACGTAAAATAGAAATTTTGATTTACGACTTTTCTATTGAATGTGCGAAATATAAAAGTGATATCTTCTATATACATAAAAATGTAAAAATGTTTGTATGTCCGCTATGCGTTGCTAAACCATTCATCCGATTGCGATGAAACTTTGGGGATTTGATGTGTGCATGCCCGCGATGGTTTCTGTATACAATAGTGAGTTCTGGCATCATGAAATTACGCATTGCTAAACCGTTCATCCGATCGCGATGAAACTTTGGGGATTTGATGTGCGCATGCCCGCGATGGTTTTTGTATACAATAGTGAGCTCTGGCATCATGAAATTACGAAAAAATAATTGATATATCCCTTAAACATTTGAAGTTATTAAGCTCTTAAAAAAATATATCTTATTTTTGAAGATAATATCTATACATTCCCCACGCCGAAACGCAAATTATATGAAATTCCCTCGATAGAAAAAAATCGCAAAGTATACTTATTATTTTCTAGTCTGTTTCAGTTATTTTACAAATTATATGTACGAAAAAATTCACAGGTTTCTTTAAATGCTGTTTTAGACAGCCTCCAAGAGATGCTCTATTTGCTTTGCTTTAAATGCTGCTTTAGACAGCCTCCAAGAGATGCTCTATTTGCTTTGCTTTAAATGCTGCTTTAGACAGCCTCCAAGAGATGCTCTATTTGCTTTGCTTTAAATGCTGCTTTAGACAGCCTCCAAGAGATGCTCTATTTGCTTTGCTTTAAATGCTGTTTTAGACAGCCTCCAAGAGATGCTCTATTTGCTTTGCTTTAAAGATCCAAAAGATTGCTCTATTTTAAACGAGTCGTGCGTTATTTACCATTTTCACAATTTTCGCATCGATTTTATCGCTTTAAATATTAGCGCGCTCCTTTAACATTCGTAATTACATATCTCTCCATCTTCTTCTTTTTGAGCGGGGTTACGGCGCTTCTTCTTTTTGAGCGCGGTTACGGCGCTTTAAAAATAGATTTCCACCAAGAATTAAAGGCTTCAAAATCTTTATCTTTATCTTTATCTTTACTAAGTATAAAATGAAGTCGCTCACGCTGTATATGTGCATAGATCTTTTAAACTACGCAACGGATTTTCATACGGTTTTCACCAATAGATAGATAGATTTATGAGAAAGGTTTTTAAATATATAAGTTGTCAAGGTTTTGTATAAATTGGTTGAAATACATAAAATATCTGGCCAAGCGGCAGCGGGCAGCGGGCAGCGTGGTGTAGATTTGATCTAACAGATCTGATGGCGTTGGTTATAAAGGTTTCGTTAGCCACAGCAACGTGTGACCGGGTCTGCTAGTTATAAATAATTCAAAAATAAATGTGTACCTAATTAAAAATTATAAATAACTAAGCGGGTATAAGTATTCATACATCATTCACGTATAAGTTTATTTTATTTTATCTGGATTATCTTTGAAATATTTGAATTAATTTATGTTGCCATGATTTGACTCCATACCGAATTAAATCAATTGTGCTGAAAGTTGGCTGAAAATATATCTTTTATATAAATTATCTTAGCTATTAGATTATCTAGAGTTCTAGAGAGCTACGGAGGGTGACTTTTACACTTAAAGAAAATATTTGTACGATGGCGGATTATTCGATTACCTACTACTTACTGCCAGTGTGCACTTAACTTCTGTGTCAAAGCGAACCTTTTTTCTGAATACAATGAAAAACAACTTCTTGTGATGGAACCATGAATTCAAAATAATGACGCGTTGATTTCACGAACTATAATATTCCTAATATATACAAATGAATGCTCCCTTGTTTGTCCCTTATGCGTTCCTAAATGATTCATCCGATTGCGATGACACTTTGGGGATTTGATATGCGCGTGCCCGCGATGGTTTCTGTATATAATTTTGATTTTTATTATCGTTATTCCTGTTAGTAACGTCTGTCATTATATTCATATGTCCGTGTCTGTCATTATTTCTGTTAGTTTCGTCTACAACTAAACATTGATTACGCATGCTGAGAACATTTTTAATTGGAGTGTTAATTATCTATGTACATCCCAACTGCAATTTTATTACTGTAATAATTGTTAACACTCTGTAAAGGTTTCAAACAATAAACAAATAAATAGTGAGCTCTGGCGTTAGAGGCCATCCATAAATTACGTCACACCTTGAGGGGAGTGACAAGGGGTATGGGGAGGGTCATTAGCTCTGTGACGTCACATGTAAAAAAAATAATGAACTACTGTTTTGATTATTTTTGGATGTAAAATTGCAAAATATGCGACGTCACACTAGGGGGGAGGGGGTCTCACAAATGTGACAATGTGTGACCATTTTTAAAGATGGGTTCCATAATTAGTCGCTAATACAAGGGAATACCAAAGTAAGAATTTCCTCGCTATTGATTGCAAAATTCAATAAGTGTAGGTGAACAGTTGTACAGGACTTTTCGAGGTTACATTAGAAAGAGATAAACTTAGCTGATGAAGAAATAAGATATAAAATCTCGGGTGGGTTTTTTCAAAGAGAATTTCTCAATTGTTTTTCTTTGTGAGGCATTGTCACTACATTTCGTGAATGCGACATTTTATGCCACTCCCACCCGCAGGATACAAAATCAGAGTGTGCAATTCACACGCGGTAGAAGTGAAACCTTCAGAAAACTAAAGTAGATAAGAGTGGGAAGGCTACGAAGCACCGTACAAAGAGGAGACCGATTATACTATCTCTTCTCTCGCCAGCTTAATATTATAGATGTATATGTTTGTATTTTTTTAGTGTCGCTATTTTTCGTTTATCGAGTTTTAAATCACAATGGTGCTAAAGAAGTTTTCACTTCAAAAGTGCGTTACAATCCATCAATCTATTGTGTTTTTCTTTCTTTTTTACATTAACTCCACACAGGAGGTTCTGAGGAAAATAATTCCCCTCAGGACCTGTCATCTTTAGGGATGTTGCTTGGAGGGTCTTTTTAGGGAAGGAAGGAGAGGAAGTTCTGGGAAGGAAAATGGCATTAGGAGTGGGTAGGAATCTGGGGGTCAGTATATCCAGGAGTGACAACATATGAATCCAGCCTTCCCACTGCGGTGTTACGAGAGAATACGGCTGGAGAAGTCAAAGGAACTCCCTCAACCATTCTCTAGCGATCCGGCCTGCCATGCAGCTGGTGGGCAGACGCATCCGCCGCCAGGATCCGGACAAACATCATCCCATGAACCAGGGCACCCCTGCTAAGTCACCAAACGTAGCGAACCACTTGGGGCGACCTATGGCAAAGGTGTTGGTTTTCCAATAAATGGTTCCCATGGCGGTACCCGTACCCGCCTCCCAAATTAAATTACAAATTCTACATATTATATAGTAATATTATGTCGATTCTACACATGCATGCTTCAAATTAAAAACCGTGTCTGGATTTGTACAATAAATTCGTGGTCGATACAAACATTCATTTTACTTGGACTTTGAATGGTGTTTTGACATTGTTTTTTCAGATATTCTAATCTTAGTCACGGTCTGAATCCTAGTGATTAGTTCATCTTTCGATTTTTAAAATAATGCAAAAGTAACGGATATTATTTAGTTTATGACCATCATCGCCATTTAGAACATCCCAACCAGACTCTGGCTGGGATCCAAGTTGGATTCAAGCAATTTTATTATTCAACATTATTTATTATGTTGCCCGAATCATTACATCATAATGTATTTTGCTGCAACCGTGAACATACTGTATATATATTATACCCGTGTTATACATATAAGTACGCCTGTATATATTCTAAATCCTATCCTACCTACATAATAATACAAACAGAAAACAGCTGATGGAACAATAACAATGAACAATGACAGTATTATACACACAGAGATGTATAGAATTCTGGTCTTACGGATCTGACATCTTCTTCTTCCAATATATTCTGGACTTCCTCCGGGGTGGCCTTCTTCCTGCGGAAACAACAGACGCCGTAACCATGGCAACAGTCGTCAGCCTCTTCCACCTGCGGCGCCAACGGCGTCACAGTGGGGCTCATCACGTCGGACACTTTCTCCTCTGGCGAGAGATGTTAATATGGCGGGTGTATGAGCGGGCCCGCCCTGGCCCGTCCATTCAGCGTACTAAAGGGGACGATGCCGCCCAACAAGCAAACAGAAAGGGCGCGGCGTATCGACTTATCATATTATAAAACTACACCACGAAACTTTGCAGTCAAACAATCAATCTGTGTGCTACCGTATCTAATCAAATTACATCTGTCACAATGACACACTTCACAATGTAGAAGTCATAACGCGGCGTTTGTTCGCCGCGTGAATTTCGCCCGTCGAAGCGTAGAGATTCACGATATCTGGCCGCAGTGTTTGCTTGGGCGGTGCGCCCAGAGCGGGGGCTTGGGCGGGAGGGGGACATGGCGGCGCAAACACAGCTGACGGATTGACGTGCCGCACAAGACACACACGAAGACTTAGAAAAATAAGATAGTTCATTTTGGTGGCGATTGAACCCACTCGGTCTGTTTCCTAAAGTCTATACATATAATAAAACAATTTTAAACTTTTTTCCACTTATTTTATTTTTTACCGGTTTCAGCCTATTACGTTACCGGTTTCAGCCTATGGCCATCTTCAAACTTGTGAAGATGATCATAATTGGCTGAAACTGGTAACGGTCAAAAATAAAATAAGTGGAAAAAGTTTAAAATTGTTTTAATATAAGTACTATTACGTATATGATATACCCGGCATTCCTTGTAATGCTAGATTGAGTTTAATTCTGTTTGTTGTAGTGCTTTTAGATAAACAATATTTTTTGTTTTCCGTCTGGTGCGTACACGAATAAATCAGAAGGTTTTTCGACGCTTGAACTGAACAGTCCACTTTGCAGTTGTCCGTGTAAGAAGCGTAAATTTTCCAAATTTACCCCCTGCTATCCCATGCCGCTATTAAAACTCCTACCTCTGCCCCCCCTCGCCTCCCCTGCATGTCCTTTGCCATGCGTCCCCGCTTCTGCCCCCATTTCCCTACCACGTTCCCCTTTCACTTTCCCCACTTTCCCCCTTTACCCTCCTTCGTTCTCCTTCCACCTCCCCCTCCCTCGCCTATCCAACCGCGAACCCCCCCCCCCCCCCCCCATCCCCTTCGTCCCCTCCCCCCTCATGGATTCCCCTCCCTTTTACCCTTCCCTCCCTGCCACTAAACTATATGAAATACACGCATTTTTCACAAAACTCGCGCGCCACCTATTAATTCTGTATAGAAATTTCATAATGCCAGAGCTCACCATTATATATAGAAACCTTCGCGGGCGTGTGCACAACAGAAGACTTATTCTCTATCGTTTGTGGGATCGTTATCGAGATAATGGACGTGATCTCCTGTCAGATTTGTGTGATTTATTTGGTTTTTCTATGTACAACGTACATTAAATGAATAAATAATCATGCACACTTGCAGGAATTCGTGTTTAAAACGAACTAAACTAAAATATGTGACAGTAAACATGTAAAAATCACACAAGTCTGACAGAAGATCACGATCGCTATCTCGCGATAACGATCCCACAAAAGAGAAAGAATCGCTACGCAGATCACCAAAGTTTCATCGCATTCGGATGATAGTATAGGAAAAAATTTCATAACGCCAGAGCTCACCATTATAGATACAAACCTACGCGGGCGTGCGTACAACAAATCACCAAAGTTTCATCGCAATCGGATGAATGGTATAGGAACGCATACGGGACAAACAAAGATACATTTATTTTTATAAAGAAGATTATAATGGAATTCCTCAAAAAAAAAATATAAAAAAAATATGGAAACAAATAGATACGTACCTGGACCCACTACATACTGTCAGCCGAGCGATTCTACATATTTTGTGGGATCGTTATCAGATTATTACGTTATCTTTTGTCCAGGTTTGAATGATTTTTACATAATATTTACTGTAACATATTTTAGTTTAGATAGTTTTAAACACGAATTCCTGCAAGTATGCGTGATTATTTATTCGGTAAATATCGGTGCGGACTGGCCACGCTTATTACGAATAATTTTTAGAAAAAAACTTTAGATTCGCCTTAATTACTATAAAAGGAAACTTTTTGGCTTTGGGGCGGCGGAAAATAACGCATTTTAATTTTCAATTGCATAAAACCAAAATTCACTTCGCGAACCGACACAGTGAAAATCCGCGGCCGTACCTGTCACTGTTATGTTGGTATCCTTGATAAATTAACAAGAGCTAGTACATCTGTAGCCGACTTCGTGGGATAAGGCGCGTAATTATGAAATTTGTTTAGTGGGCTTGTTTTTGTAACATGGTTTGTGATACAAAAGAAAGTGCCCCTTTATAACGCCTACTCGCGTCAAGGCAAGCAAAACATCCCAGTTTTCAAGTAGTTTAGCGGCTACGCTAGGTTTGTGTAACATGGTTTGTGATTCTGGCGTACAATCTCACAAGACGAAAGCTAATTTTAATTTTACGTATCAAGGATACCAACATAACAGTGACAGGTACGGCCGCGGATTTTCACTGTGCGGTTCGCGAAGTGAATTTTGGTTTTATGCAATTGAAAATTAAAATGCATTATTTTCCGCCGCCCCAAAGCCAAAAAGTTTCCTTTTATAGTAATTAAGGCGAATCTAAAGTTTTTTTCTAAAAATTATTCGTAATAAGCGTGGCCAGTCCGAACCGATAATTACCATTTATTCATTTAATGTACGTTGAACATAGAAAAAGAAAAAAATTACACAAATCTGACAGGAGAAACGCCCGTTATCTAATAACGATCCCACAAAAGATACAGAATCGCTCGGCAGCAAACGATATAAAGGGAAGGTAGGTAAGTACTTACCTAAAACAAGAGCAACGAAGCAAATATTATAAAAAAAGAAGATGTTTGTTGTTTGTAGTTTGCATTGCATCAATTTTATTATGATTTTATTTTTATTGTTATTGCTTGTTCGAGGAACACGACGAATGACGGAATAACAAAGCAAATATTGTGAAAAATAAACAAGCTAATACTGATAATTTATGTATGATTTGTTACACTGTTTGACAGTAAAGTAAAAAAAAACATTATATTTGTGTCACGTGCGCTGTATTTTGACAGGCCACTGACAGCTGTTCTAAGCAACTTCAACATACACTGTCATAAATACAATAATAATAAGGTTATCCATACCAGAAATTCATCCTCAATTGCTTCCCAGGCTTCGTCGATCTCGTCTTCTAAAGCCATTTCACTTCATTGACCAATTTATTACGAACTGACACTTGATTTATGTTCATATACCGGTTTCGTGTTTCTTATCTTTCGCTGGTAAACTTTAACATTGGATAACACTGCACTTGTAGATTAACAAAACAATAATCTCTAGTCCATTATGGCAGATAGCAAAGCAACATGCAACACTTTTTTGATTTCACTTTTGTATACGATGTTCAATACAAGTCAAGAATAAGAATATGGCGGTGACAGTTTATAATACAATATTTTATCTATGGTTTATACCCTGTTGAAGTTCGATATTTTTTACGTACATTTTCCAGGACCGACTCAGAGCAGAAATTTGAAGAAAAAATATTAAAGATGATAAAATACTCTTTTAGGATTACCTTTCTATTTAGCAATTTCAGCTCCAGGGGTGAAAATGAACCAAAAAGTGTAATATTATTTTTTCTTATGGTGAACCATGAAATATCAGCCTTTTTGATCTAGCTAAGAACCGAAACAAAACGCAGATTAAAGAAGAATACAAGAGATGCGAATTAGACTTTTCCAAAAGTCTGATCGATTGGACCTTAACCCTCCGTCAGGCGCACCCGGCCTGAGCGGCCACCCTCCCCTCACCCCCACTATATTAATTGTAATAGGCAATAGGTACAAAATTCTTGCCGGGTAGTCTTTTATCAGGATCTATAGACAGGAATTAAGCATTACCAACCATAAACTAAAATCACCAATTTTTCTAAATCTTTAACTAAAGCTGGATCTTCAGAAGCATCATCGTCGAGGAGAAGCTTCAGCATATCATCAACATCATTCAGTTGATACAGAGCGTATTTTCTAGCAGTTTAAAAAAAAAATCATATATAATATTTTCATACAAAATGCATGAAAAAAGGGCGGGATTCAATCGGGCGCAGGCGGCCTGTGAAGCCAGGGAGGTTGTACGTGAGTTGTGTAAAGGCCGACACCTGACTTGAGGCGGGCTCCGTGTGGCGAGAGTAAAAGTTAGGCGAGTAAAAGGAGGGAAGGGGTGGTGGGTCGCCTTTGAGAAGTGGAGAGGGAAACAATGTCTTTTGTTGACCTCTGAGGCCAGCTGCGCCCGACGGAGCATTAAAATTCAAATAAAGAAATAAGTTTCATCTTCATATGAAGTTTTCATTTTGATCAAATGTAAGACAATACGCAATGTCAGATAGGAGAGACAGAGCGCGTGCTAAATGAGCTAGAATAAACAGGTACAGTACGCGCCAAACTTAAATGCCGACCTGAACTTGATACGATCCATTCTCGCGCAGGTACAGTCACTTTACAATGACTGTAAGCGAAAGAAAAAGGTGCGTAAAACATGGGTGACAGAGAAAGGCGTGAGCAGGGAGGCAAACCGCTTTCCGAACCTTAAACTCCCTATTGCGACGATTTCTGTATTAACCTCAGGTCGGTATTAAAGTTTGGTGTGTACTTTACTAAATCAGTGGGTTTCTTTCTTATTGTTTCTATCTTGTGTTTTATATCCAAGGACTGGTTTCTTGAGATATTTAGATAAGAGTATTTTTTTTCTGTAACATTCTTAGACTGAAACTATTCTTATAGTATTATGGAGGACGTGGCTTACCACTCGAGTGATGGAGATTTCTGGGTGTTTGGTTTTTGACTAAATAAATATAAATATGGTAACATCAACAGCTTACTGCGGTTTAGCCAATGAATCCACCTAGATTTCTGGTTATCCCATAAAAAAAAAAAATTCGAGTGCAGTTAACAAGCGGAAGAAGCGAAACTTTACCAAAACAAACTTAACCAATGAAGAACCAAGGAGCCTTGAAAAGTGAGGTCATAATGAAATCGGCCAATGAGCGCAGACCAGCGACATTTCTGTTTTATATCTCAACCAATAGGAGCCTTTATAGGAGTTTGATGCTTCGCAGATGCTGCATGCATCATTTCCGTTTCATCCGAATTACAAATCACAACGGGGCTGTAGAAGTTTCACTTTAATTTTTTATTTTATTTTAATGTTAAAAATCACCTGAATTTGGGGAGTCATCGCTCCAACGATTAGTGTAAAAATTCTTGTCTTGCATAAAGGAATGGAATATGGTTGATTTCAATGATATTTTTGAAATTCATTTATAGTAGAAAATAAATTTACATCGCCTTGGTGCCAGACCATCAATCACAATAAGGAACTCCAGTGAAATATATTATGGCTTTAAAAAAATATGTTCATATAGACCAGGGGTTCCCAAACTTATTAGTATCACGCCTCCCTACTGCTTCAAATGAATATGCCCACGCCTCCCCTCGGCCCAGGGTCCAGCAAGGGGCCGTTCAAGTATTACGTAATGCACTTGGGGGGGGGTAACATGTTTTTCTTCATTTAAATAAAAAAAAACAGGGAATTAAAATCTTCCAAGTTGGCAACCCTTTTAGTTTATGTTGTACGGGGAATTCCTCGGCTGTATTGTGCGTAATTTTTATTTTATTTTCGTTGTCAGTATTCGTTAGTGTTTTAAACACGAAATACGCATAAACACAATTAATGTGAGTTTGTAGGAATTATAATGTCATCAGCTGTTATTGGCCTATAAAAGCTCTCATGCTGACTTGCCAGCGCATGCGAACCATATTTGGAAGACAGCAAAAGAAAAAATAATAAAAAATAATGAAAAATTTATGGAACATATGAATGATGTTATATGAGAGTTTTTAGTTGGAACAACGCTTTTTAGTTATTATACGTAGGTTAGTTTTCTGCTAAAATATAATAATATTACCTAAAGATAGGTTTCGTAGTACATGCGGAGTTACACTCAGAACATGAAAAACGTTTTCTCCACTTTGAATCGCACTGTGGATTTTTAAATCTCCCTTTCGAGAACTTCAATAACCACGTTCGGGACAAAAATGGTTTTGTCTCCTGAAGGTAAACATGTGATTTTTGTGCCTCTTTGTAGAACACGAATAGTCGCAGTAGAAACATGTAAGTGGTTTTATAGCACTGTGAGTCAGCGAATGATTTCTAAAAAGTTTCTTTGTACAACATGAATAATTGCAGTCGGGACATGAAAAGGGTTTTTGTCCAGTGTGACAGTGTCCAGGTAAACATGTGACTTTTTAGATAACGTTTTGTAGCACCTGAATAGTTGCAGTCGGGACAAGAAAAAGGTTTTTCATCACTGTTTTATTTTTTTTTTCGAGAAGAAGAATAGTTGCAGTCATGGCTTGAAATGAGTTTTTTTACCACTGTGGGTAAACATGTGATTTTTTGTTTTTTTTTTAATAGTACATGAATATGAATAGTAATAATATGAAGAGTTGCAGTCAGAACATGAAAAAGGTTTTTTGTCACTGTGAGTTAGCAAGTGCCGTTTTAGCTATTTTTTTCTAGAAGGGGAATAGTTGCAGTCACAACATGAATAAGGTTTTTCTTCACTGTGGGTAAACATGTGATTTTTAGATTTCTCTTCGTAGTACATAAATAATTGCACTATGAGTCAGCAAGTGACTTCTAAGATATCTCTTTTGAGGACACGAATAGTTGCAGTCAGGACATGGAAATGGTTTTTTCTCTTTTGTAAATCATACTGTGGATTTTTAAATCTTCCCTTTGAGAACTTGTATAACTGCATTCGGAACATGAAAAGGGGTTTACTCCACAGATGCGTGCGGTAGCGCGGGTATACGGCGATCGTAGTGATACCGCCGCCCGCGCCCCCCTGTACATGTCTTCGCGCCCCCCACTTTGAAAATCAATGATATAGACCAATAAACGCTGATTCTGAATATTTAAGTTTTATTTAATAATATTAAACGCAGAGTTTTTAAAAAATTAATTTTTAATCGGGTCATAGAAACACGCTGTCAAGTTGATATTATTGAAATGTTTAGTGGTGACGTCACTGAACACCGTAAAGTCATTGTATGAGAATACAGGTATGACACAAGCCATCGTATTAACAATGTTTCATCTTATTTTTTTATTTACATACTGTTTATAGAGATTTAGTTGTTGTGTTTATTGAAACATTATTTAGGCCTAAATAATTCAGTTTCAAAAATAAAGGTATCTCTTATTAGTTTATCTCTATTATTGAAAATATTCAAAAACTAATGCACAAAAAAATAGTAATGCTACTCTAGGGAGAATACTTCGAACTCTGAATTTAAAAATGGCGCCAGGTGAACAGCTGATTGCCCGATCTTATAGTAACTTTTCGGGAGTGATGACGTCACACGATTCACTACACATACGGTGGTTTTCAGGGGATCTGACAAAATTAAAACTTTGACAATTATTTTAACTATAAAACTAACTCTAAAAATAAAAATGCAGTTATTGTTAGGTCATTATTCATTAAAAAAAATTGGACTGGAGTTCCTTTTTAAAGCATTGCTGGAAATGAAATTTGCTGTTTAATAACCAAATCTGAATAGTCAGGTGTTTCTTATCAACTTTCCCTTTCAATTCACATAATTTCCCAATAGGGGTTACCATAGTATGCATTGTACTATATTTATGCACCTAAAAAAGTGAGGATTGCTGCAACCAAAATATTTGTGCTGCGCATTTTTACAATATCATGGTATAACATTCTGATGCTAGATTGTAATAAAAAATAAATTCTGATGATGCAGAAATCACACCTAATTGGGCTCAGGAATGAATGACATCATGGCGTGCTATTGATTACACCTCAATACGTGTACTAGAGTAATTGGATTAACATATTACCTATGTGTACTATAAACTACTGCAGTCGTATAGTGTCTGCTAAATGTGCAGATTTACATATGTACGTATTACCATTTGTAGGTTGTTTATGCAAGTTCTAGAATTTATTTTCTTGCAAACAATAATTCAATTAATTGAATGTGGATTGTGTTCGTACAAGCTGGCGATCCAAAGAATAATATTTATCAGTTATCAATATTGCTGTGAACAAGTTTTCAATAGATTTTCTACTGCATTGGGTTGTTCATAACAGAATTACTACACTCTTGTAATAATATCTATGTATTTGCATTGAATGAAAATCTTTATATTGCTGGAACAAAACTAGAGAAGGTACAGAGTGTATACTTGGGCTGCAATGTAAATGATAGATGGAATCCTTCGGTTGAAATCAAATGCGCATTGAGCAAGCTCGTGCAACCTTTATCCGTATGAAAAAGATGTTCTGCAGTCATGAGCTCAACCTTAGATTACCGAACGCGAATGGTCAGATGCTATATGTTTTCGATATTGTTTTATGGAATGGAAGCTTGGACGCTTACTGAAGAACTAATAAGCGACATGAGGCATTCGAGATGTGGATCTACAGAAGAATACTGTATGGACAGGGTTACGAATGAAGACGTTATGGTTCAGATGAATAAAAAAAAAACTATAAAAATCTGAAAACTTCAATATCTTGGACATGTGATGAGACATCCAGAGAAGTATGAAATCTTGCATCTCATAATACAGGGAAAGATTGCCGGAAGACGGGGCCCTGGAAGAAGGAGAACCTCATGGCTGAAAAAGCTGAGACAGTGGTTTGGCCAGTCTACTGTAGAGCTGTTCCGGGCCACAGTAAACAAAGTCCGCATATCCAACATGATAGCCAACTTCCGTTGAACGGACAGGGCGCAAGAAGAAGAGATTGCTGTAGAGTTTTTGAAGAATAACATGTTTTATTTGCAATAAAAATACTTAACTGAATGATAACACATTGAACTAGGTAATACCTCTATTAACGTACTCATTTGGCATAATTAAATGGTCCAATACAGATTTAAATAGTTTAGAACGATTAATTAGAACTACGTTAACAAAGTTTAATTGCCATCATCCAAATTCAGCTATAGAACGAATTAATTTACCTAGAAATTTAGGAGGTAGAGGTGTAGTCAAAATAACATCTTTGAAACACAATCAGGTAGAAATGCTTAGAAATTTTTTCCATAGGAAAGCTAATAGCTCAGAAATGCACAAAATAATTTGCAAGGCAGATAGAAATATTACACCTTTAAATTTATATGACGAGAATGCCAACATTCTTATAAATACTAACCAGGAATTATTAGATTTCTGGTCAAATAAAATTATTCATGCAAAACACTTCAATTATCTCAACCAAACGTATGTTGACAAACTTTCGTCAAACAAATGGTTGAGTATTGGATAGTTGAGCGCAGAAATAGAAGGATTTATGCTTGCCATTCAAGATAAGAGTCATTAATACTAAAAATTATAGGAAGCATATAATCAAAGATATAAATCAAATTGATGAATTATGTAGAAAATGTTTGGCTTTTCCGGAAACTATAGAACATATTATATGTTAGCGCCGTCCGAGTATACATTTAGGCACAATCAGGTTTTAAAAATAATCCACCAAAGTTTGGTAATTAAACATAACTTGATTGACTGCCGTAATATAGTACCATTTTATGAATATGAACCAAATTCATTTTTAGAAAATGAATTTTATAAAATATATTATGATAAAACTATACTAACAGACAGAACAATTAGTCATAATAGACCTGATGTAGTTTTACATGACAAACTTAAAAAAAATAACTTATATCATTGATGTAGCTATTCCAAATTCCTGTAATATTAAAAAAAACTGTTTCTGAAAAAATTAGAAAATACACAGATTTAGGAAATGAGATTAAAAGAATTTGGCATTCTCGGACTGTAAAAGTATTACCATTTGTTATTTCGGCTACTGGCATTATACCTAGGTCTCTTGATTCAAAATTTAGGCGTATTAGATTTGTCATGAGAGCCTTAGTACACTTACTTTCTAGATACGCCTAGTAATAAACAAACATTGAAAAATGTTGATATTTTCTATTTACGGTGTTTCCAAAGGATGTCTTTATGGCTCAGTGGTTTAGAGCAGTCGCCCGATTAGTGGAAGGTTCTGAAGTTCAAAAAGTAGCCTCCGATAGTATGGTTAAGTGATTACATTAATCCAATACAGCGAAACCCGCAAAGTTTTCCAAGGGACCGGAAAAAACAAACTTAAGCAGGAAAACCTTATATGTGGGAAAAATTGGGCTGAGGGATCGCAAAAACCAAACTTCTTTAAGAGGGAACGTCTTAAATCAAGTCCGTAAAAAGCTTTTCACTTTAAAGACATGGTATTGCATTATACGAATCGGCAGAGGGTTTCACTGTTTTAATTCTCAGTGTACCGAGGCTAGATTTTCACCATACCAGATGATTCTATTTTCGCAATAATAACTTACTTGTTTTTTGCAAAATGATGGTTTTGTAAAATCTTCTGTCTGACCAGATAACGTGTTTACATGTTTATATTATAAAAATAATATGACCTATCTTAACCCCTCCGAATTTTCGAGAATATTCGCTTTTGGTGTCTTTAACAAAATGACATTTTACGAAAACTTTTTGTTATTACCGCTTCACAATTAAAGCTCTATAAATGAAACATTTCTGAACACAGACGAATAGTAAAAACTGGTTTAGAAAGGTTACAAAATAGGCTTTCAAATTATTAAATTACAAATAAATATTAGCATTTGTAAATATTAAAATTTAGAATGCAAACATTAAAAATAGGTAAAAATGACTCACGTGATGTTTTTATGTGAAAACGGTACTAAAATCACAGATTATTTAAACAACAATACTTATTCTATTGTATATATGTGTAATAAACACTTTTGTCACCTCACTTTTTTATCATTTCATATAAAAATATTTAATAAAAATTTAAAATGTGGAGCGCGGTGGAGCAAATTTGCGCGGGTAAATATTTTTGTCAACTACACAACTGACAGCTGATTCCTGTTATGTATTTCCATAGACAACTTGATAGGGATGTGCAGCTTGATCTACTATCGACCTTTTACTTTTTGTTTTAGGGATGTAACTAAAACAATAACGAGTTAGAACGATTTCTATGGAAACACACGCACTGACGTATAAACACGCTTATTGTACATGACTGCTGTCCTATTTTTAACGCTTATATCTGCTTATGTTGCGGAGGGGTTAAGTAGTTTCCTCAGAATAGTTCCAGAAATGTTTTTGTTGACTGTGCCTACCGGCAATGATGGCAGACAGAACACAAGAGGTTAAAAATCACAATGAAGTTGTGTACAGAAAATAAAAAGATCAAATAGGTCTATAAATCACAAATATTTATTAAATTATATAATAACTATGTCTTAGAAATTAATTATAAACTAAGATGCTCCCAATCAAAATATTGGCGATAAGGCAAAGCTCAGAATGCAATGTGATTAATTTGGAAGGAGCATGTTTTATTCTAACAGGTAACACCAGGTGGGTAACTCAGAGTTGTGTTGTTCTCTTGGCACCAGACAGCACCAGATAGGGGGCTCTGACTTCTTTCTGCCGGGCTTGCAGGAGTGCCAGGGTGCCGAGGGGGGTGTCGGTGGAGTTCATCTTCCTCATGAGCCCCTCCTGCTGGCCCTGCTTGATGCGCTTCTCCTGCTTGTTCTTGCCGGGGCCCTTGCCGTGGAACTTGTGGGAGAGGTAGCGGAAGGCCTCCTTGGGCTTGAGGGCGCGCCCCTCATCATCCACGTAGTCCAGCTTGACGTGGGGGCGGAAGCCCTCCTTCTCGCGGAACTCGCTGGTTGGACCGGCGTGGCCGCGCTCGCGACGGTTCAGCTTGTCATCGTCCCTGCAACGTTGTTAGTATTATACGATTAATATACATCATCTAATTATTTCATTAACGATACAATAAAAAAAAAATCAGATAATAGAAAAAAAATCTGATGTAGCTAGAAATTTCGTAATGAAAGAAACTGACTAAAAGATGAAAGGGTAATCTTTAATTAGTTAAGGATAGGCACATTAAAACTACAAATGTTACAAACTTTAATCTTTTCACCGCGGCGGCTGACTAAAGTCATTTCATCAAGTGGCTCACACCGCGCGGCGGCTGACTTCAGTCATTTTCAAGTTTCGACTTCGTTTTCTAAGCACATGTATGCCGTATACGATCGAAATTTATATTAAAAATAAGAATATTCATTTGTGGTGCGACCTCTCTGAGAATGTTTATCAACTACTTCATTGTTTATCTTGGTAAATGAATAAAACGGAGAGCGCGGCCCCAGCCGCCAGTCACAGTTTTGAAAATGCGCGCGAATCTGATGGTCTCTTTCGAGCGGACCCCGTAGCGTATTAGTAATAATACTTGTGCGTCGATATCCACTTTGAAATCTACTTTATTTTTGTGTACATAATTATTTAATTGTTGTATTATTAAAAAATTTACTAATTCAATTTTAAAAACATCTTGTTTTGTGTGTTTACGTATGAATTTAAAAACTTTTTTTTAACAACACTCAAATTGTCGACACATGGCTTATCTGAAATTGATATTGAAGCAATGTTAGATTCGGAAAGTGTTTTTGAAATAAGTGATGACTGATGACGATACAGATATTGTTTTTGTTGGGCATTATGAAAGTTATGTCTCAATCCCGTCAGTTCAGCCAACAACTTCTTCTGCTGAACCTTTGACTTTCCCATCTCAACCTAGCCGGCCCTCTAAATTCAGAAACCTATTCGTAATAAATTCGCAAAAATACCGAATATTTTCTGCGTAAACCAAATATTTACGGTTGATTGCCGCCGTGACCGGTTATTAAAACTTAGATATTCGTAGTAAATTTATAAAAATACAATATATTTCCACGTAAATCGAAATTTCCGAAACCGAATCCCATCTCGGCCGCCCCACCAAATTTAGATACCTATTTGAAATAAATTCACAAAAATACCATATTTCCGCGAAAATCGAAATATCGCACCGGATTTCCTTTGCAGGCGGCCATTCTAATTCGGGAGTTAGAAGTAAATTCGTAAAAATACAAAATATTTCTGCGTAAATCGAAATTTCGCAGCCGAATCACGTCGTGGCTGGCCCTCTAAATTTAGATACCCGTTTGATTCACAGAAAATACGATATTTCCGCGTAAATCGAAATTTCGCGGCAGATTTCCGTTGCAGGCGTCCATTCTAATTAAGATGTTCATAGTATTCGTAAAAATACCCACCATTTCTGTCTGGGAGGCCGGAGACGCGCCGGCGCGCGCGTCATATGCGCATGCGCGAGAAAATAATTCAAATATTTGAATAATCCATCCGACAAAAAACTTTTGGTCCACGATTTTGGACCTTCTATGTACACAATTTGTATGGAGAACAGTGTCAGAATCGCTTGCGCTGTCATTACTCTCGGAGACGCTACAAGTTTCATTCACCTAGTCACCCTGGAATATTTTTAAAACGATATCTTCTATGACAATCGGCTGTCAGAATTTGCCGCGAATTTAACGGTCGCAATTAATGGGTGTATCGCGAATAAAACGATCATAAAACCTATTAATTTACGTAATAAATGCAAGTAATGTGGTTTTAGTAGATAGCTTATTGTGTTGTGAACGTGTTTCAGTTAATAAAATATACAATAGCTCAAAATTTATCAACAAAACATTCAATTCAAAATTCAAAGTTGTGGTTTTTTAGTGTTTTTTTGCGAAGTTCCGCGAATTTCCGCTAAATGTCACGGCCTTTGACCGGTTAAATCAAACATTTGTGGCCGTTTCCATAGAGGCCGGCCCTGTGAATTTAGATATTTCGAATAAATTTGTAAAAATACGGTAAATTTCCTCGAAAATAGAAATTTGCAGCCGATTTCTGCCGCAGCCGGCTCTTTAAATCCATATAATCGTAGTAAATTCGTAAAAATACGGCATTCCGGTGTAAACCAATTTAGATTTATAAAATAATAATACGAATTAGGTCGATATCAACCGCATAAATTAACGTTTTACGGCGATTTACTGCCGTAAAATGTCGATCTTATTAATGAAAATTTATCAGTGAAAACAATATAAAATAATTTCACAACATAAATATCAATAAAATGTTAACTATAGAAGTATCTATAAACTAAAACCATAGCATCTTTTAAAATTCGATAAAATTAAAATTGATAACGTTACTATCAAGCTCTGCAAGTATTTTAGTGTGTATTTTTGTTACAGCTGTTTCAGTTTACAGTTTGAAAATGGTTTTGCAAACATTTATAACATTATCAAATTAAATTTTAATTAAATTAAAAAAAAAAAAAAACAAAAAATTAAATGGAGTTCTACGAATTAAACACAAAAACAATTAATAAAAATAGAGCATCGGCGCAGTGGCCCTTCTTGACGCGTCTCGTATTTCACTACACGAGCAAGTAGGTAGCTATATGTTACGTCATACGTTGCTAGAAGCGGCCATGTTAGAGATTGCTTTGTTTGTTGATATTCACGGCGTGTTTATATTAACGCAATTATAACGTTATCTTCATTTCAGTTGATCTCAAATTAATGTTTATTGATACTTCGATATTGGAGGATGATGTTATCAAGATGTATTAATGTTTTTAGGATTAATCCAGACAATGATTTTGTTTTCTAAAAGGTTCTATGTAAAAATGACATTCGAAAAAGAAAGTGCCGCGTGGGGACGACTGCTTAGGTATATTTTTTTAGCGGTTAAAAGGTTAACAATAACTTTATGGAAACAATAAATAACCCAAAGGAAACTAATTGTATCCACAACCAAACCTTTTATAAGGGTTACACGAGTATATAAACTCTAGATTAGCTGAAAGAATTTCAGTCGTGCCGGAGGTTTTTCCTTGAAGATGTGCAGGTTGACTTGGAAGGCAACTCAACTTTCTCGAGATACCACATGACTTTATATCGGTCAAACCATTTCTGGCATTTAACCAATAGCATCCCTCGCCCCTATTTAGTAAAGGACGAAGCGATGCGGGAAAGAGAAGGCATTCGAGATTGAAAAACTCTCAATATACGGTTGAAATTAAATAGATTTGTTACGAGCTGACATTGCTGATAAGGACCAGAGTTATTATTTCTTTCTGAGACAGTAACTAAATTATTATTTAATGTTTTGAACTATTATTTGATTGTCACATCTCATTTTCCAAAGATTCAATATTTGCAAGGACAGAAGTAGTAAGCATAATTTAAAATATTGTTCCCTCACTGGGTAATACTTGTTAACAGTATGTTTACTGCCAAGCGACCTTAGTGAGAGCTTTTTTTTCTAGGCACAGCGTTGGGTCAAGAATGTATAGAACACCCCTACCATTATTATACTTGCCAAACTAATTATATTGTGCTACAAAAAATATTTTACAAAATATTTGATTTGACACATCTCTATTAAAGAACAACAGCATGAGCTGGGATGTACAGGGTCTTTCAATAAGCTCATTTTAAAATGTAAATAAAACAAGTTGTGTGTGAGATATCCATTCAATTTTTTATTTATTTGAAAGTATGGTAAATATTCGGAACAAACGTCAACGGTTATGTAATGGGATTGTGTATGTTATCTTTACTTTAAAAAACAGCCTACGTTTTTGAATGGTTTGTCTGGCAAAGCAGGGTTTGTGTAGCGGGCTTGTGTATATTATCTTAATTTTAAAAGTTTTATAAAAAAAAGTGCGTATTAACCGTTGACGTTTGTTCCGAACTGCAAACAGAGTGATTTGACAGTGTGAAAGCAAATTTTCAATTTACGTAAATAAAGTTAAAAATGTAACATTTTCAACCTCCCCGAATGCAAATAGTTGTCTTTTATGGTAATTAAGAAGAATCTAAAAGTTTTATCAAAAAAAAGTGCGTATTAACCGTTGACGTTTGTTCCGAACAATTACCGAAAGTATATTTTATGGCAATAAGTGTGGAATATAACGTCGTTCAAATGTCCGCCGCGGCTTTGCTTGGTGGCACATATTCCGGAGGTCCAATTTTCAATGACTTTGTCTCATAAATCTGGCTGAATTTGCTAGATGGCTTATGTTATGTTGACTTTGTGGGCATGAATTGTTTACAGTTTAATCGCATAGACCAGCGATTTAAGATAGCCCCAAAGGAAGAAGTCTAAAGGCGTTAAATCACACAATCTCAGTGATCAGTTCACGTCGCCGCCGCGCGAGATAACTATACCCTCAAATTGCTTGTGCAGAATGTCGATTGTGGCATGTGCTGTGTGGCATGTAACGCCGTCCTGACGGAACCACATGTTATCCGAATTCATATCATCCAGTTTAGACCACAAGAAGTTGCTTAATATCGATCTGTAGCTCTCGCCGTTGAAGGTTATGGCAATGCCGGTTTCCTTTTGGAAGTTCAGATTCCGCCAGACTCTGCGAATAAACCGCAAACGATTGACGCCCTCAGAGTCAACATAACAAATGCCATTCAGCCAGATTTACGCGACAGTCATTGAAAATTGGACCTCCCGACCATATGCCACCAAGCAAAGCCGCAGCAGACATCTGAACGATGTTATATTCCACACTTATTGTAATGAAATTTACTTTCAAATTAAAAAAAACATTAGAGTGGATATCTCACACACAACTTGTTTTTATTTACATTTTAAAATCGAGCATTCTTTTTGAAAGACCCTGTATTATGATGACCATGTCTGAGGAATGTAATTCTTACCCATGAGCCTTGTCATCGATGGAGTAGTGATGCGCCTGCAAGTGCGGCAGGGCGGGTGGGGCGGGTCTGGCATCCCCTCCCCTCTCCAGGTAACCCTTGCTGAGGGCCAGACGGAGGGCACTGCCCAGACCTGAGTCCAGGCGGGGCTCGGCCTCTAGCGCTCCACCACCATCTGGAATGGATGATAACATTACTACATTGGTCAAAGTGATGGATATAACACTTCTAATCTAGGGGTTATGGAAGAAACCACACTTCATGGCTTAGTAATTTAGAGATAAATGAATAAACAGTGTTCCCTCACTGGGTAATACTTGTTACAGTATGTTTAACTGCCAAGCGACCTAAGTGAGGGCTGTTTCTCTAGGCTCAGTGACGGGCTGAGTGTGTATATAACACCCCCGCCATAAATACACTTGCCAGACGAATTACATACTATATAATATATATATATATATTTTTTTTAGATGCCATAAAATGGCTTTCACATTAACCGTTAACCTCTGAGTGGCCATGATATTTCACGAAAATTCACTAAAAAGCACCACTTTGAATTTTGAATTGAATGTTTTGTTGATTAATTTTGAGCTATCGTATATTTCATTGACTGAAACACGTTCCTAGAACAATAAACTATGTACCAAAACAACATTACTTGCATTAATTACGTAAATTAATAGGTTTTACAATGTTTTAGTCGCGGAACACGCATTCATTCCGACGGTTAAATTCGCGGCAAAATCTGACAGGTCAATGTCATAGACGAAATCGTTTTAAAAATATTCTGGGGTTGCGAGGTGAATGAAACTAGTGGCTATATGTATGATGTTAGCGCAAGCGATTCTGACCGTGTTCTTCATACAAATTCTGTACATAGAAGGGCCAAAATCGCAGACCAAAAGTTTTTGGTCGAATATTTTATTCAAATTTTCGAATTATTTTCACGCGCATGCGCATAAGACGCGCGCGCCGGCGCGTCTCCGGCCCATTAGAGGTTAAAGAATATTTGTTTCTTTTAGGGAACAACTCACATTTGTCTCATAGAAATCGTTGTCTCCCTTACTATCATAGTAAGAAATATGATAAACGGCATTGGAAAGAGAAAACACACTGATAAGTTTTAAGATTTTCACGGCTAAAAGCATTTTCGTTATTTGTTTTTGGGGTGTTATGCCGTGTTGCGCTACCTCCTTCTTTAGCCAACGTTTCGGACATCGTTGCAGTGTCCATCATCAGGGCAGATCCAGTAGATCACACACATCTACCGGATCTGTCCTGATGATGGACACTGCAACGATGTCCGAAACGTTGGCTAAAGAAGGAGGTAGCGCAACACGGCATAACACCCCAAAAACAAATAACGAAAAAGCAAACACACTCTTTATATTCAAATATAAAAATTAACCATGAAAGAAATAAAATGTAGACCTTTATGAAACCAAAGTTTCGAATTGCAATTTGAAATAAATTTATGAAAGTTTTGGAATTTTTTACTAATTATTTTTATAAGGAATAACCAAAAAGTGAGGTTACAACATTTCTTAATACATTTGTCTAATAACATGAATACGTTTTTGTTAGAAAGGTGACTCATTTTTAAAACTTTTTTATGTTTGCATGCAAAATTTTTATATTTCAAAAATGACATGTTTATCTTGATTTATAAAATTTGTAAGAGTATTTTATCATTTTCAAAAACAATTTTAAGTTATTTAATGTGTGTTACAACAAAACAAAAAAGAATATGATGTACTCTAAAGGTATAGAATGTTATAATAACAGAGAACATTTAATTTAAACAGAATAAAAATATGTAATAAAAAAAGGTGACTTGTTAGCAAATAGAATCAAGCAAAATTGTCAACATCAAATAAATAATATATGTAACACTGTTTGTGATTGAAATAGAATTCAAGGCTAATAAAAAAGAAAACATTCAGCTTAATAACATGTTGCACAACTGCGCACAATGAACAATAGCAACAACATTTGATCTGAAGGTTAGTCATAATTTATTCAAGTGGGTCATGACCGACTTTTCAAATAAGTAATTTCTTGAGGGTTTCACTGTTATTAGATTTATTTAAAAAATCATTAAGTTGTGTACTCACACAGCTATAAATCGCGAGCAGATATCTGTTGAACCGCATGCGCTTATGATTTGTACCGCTCGCACGACGCTATCAAATATTTCTTCCTATGGTAAAAGAGGGGGTCAGATGAATTAGCGAGCGGCCACGGAATGCACATTTTTTGTACTGAATCTGTCAACTTGACAATAATTAAAATGATCCCCTCTCCTGTTTTTGTCGGAGAGGGGGTCGCTTAACTTTTCGCATCGGGAGCGGTTACGGCGTAAGATCTGTATTGTCTATGGTTGATCTGCGCATAAAACGCTTAGGTGTGAATGGTCTGAAGGGATTGTATGGAGAACGTAATTTGGGGTGCGACCATCTTTTATATTTGACAGCTGTGTGTGTACACAGCTTTAGGATCTAGTTTGAATAATTTGACTGACCCCTGTTGATGTCTACGGGAATGTGCTCCAGATGGGGGTCCACGCTGCTCCAGGCGCCACCCTCCTTGCCCACTCCCTCTTCCTCCGCAGCTGCCTCCTCCAGCTCCATGAGCTCCTGGGCCCCCACGTCCCGATTACCAGCCTGCCCATACGTGGGAATGTCTCCGAGGGTGCGGCAAAACTCGGCCGTGCTGTCCAGGACTATGCCGCCAATCGTTTCTTCCACTTCTTCTTCTCCTTCCTCGCGCTTCACAGCCTCCACCAAATCCTCCAGCTGCCAAAACAACAAAATCATTAGTTTAAAATGACAAAAGGGTTACTCTACTCTATAAACCGATCCAATCAGGCTAACTTTAATTGAAACACATTACAATCAAGGATTAGAGATTGAGTGGATAAACGATATGAACAAAGGGGTTAGAGTTCCCTCACTGGTTATTATTTGTTACAGCATGTTAACTGTTAAGGGAATAAAGTAATGGCTTTATCGCTAAGATCAGTGATGGACGATGAATGTATAGAACAAACCTCTCTTATACTTTTCGAATCAATTCATTCAAAATCAAGTCTTTGAAGTAACAGCAAATAAGATATTATCACGCTTGATAAAATTGAAATTAAATGCTGCTAGTTGAACATCAGTCATTGTTTGTTACCTTGGGTAGTTTGGGTTTGAGACGACTGGCTATGTTGATGCTCCGAGTACGAGCCAAGGCTTGTTCCAACTCATTGTCCTGGTCATCATCATCCTCTTCCTTCATCCAAGACAAGGTCTCCGTCTTCACATCTGAACCACAATAAAAACTAGTTATTTTGATAATACAATAATATTAAGTATTTTTAATGTAACATAAAATATACATTATGCATTAGTGTTCCCTCACTGGGTAATACTTGTTACAGCATATTTACTGCCAAGCGACCTTAGTGAGGACTGTTTCTCTGGGCACAGCGTTGGGCTAAGGATGTATAGAACACTCATGCCAAATAATACTTGCCGTAATTATAATTCTAAGAAGTTGTAAACTACAAAAAGTGTTGAATTTAGAAGTATCTAGCCATTATGTATTATTGATTTTCATCGACTTCACAACACACGTGTTGTATGACAAAACAAGTGACTCTGTTTTCCAGCTGAAGGTGAAGCACTACTAAGTAATGCAAAATCGTGTGATTATGGTTTGAAAATTAAATCAATTAGAAATATTTTAGATGCTTTAATTAAATACTACGAGTACCTTTGAATAAATAAAATTTTTTTGATAAGCTCAGAAATAGATAAAGTATCAGGCCGATATATAAAAACCGTTTTAAAGTTTAAAATCTCCTACTTACAAACCCTTTTTATCGGTTATGGTTTCATTGTATAATGTGGAAAATTAAATTCCTTAACCAGTGACAGGCCGGATGCGCATGCGTGAGAAAATAATTCAAATATTTGAATAATATTTTCGTAAAAAAACTTTTGGTCTGCGATTTTGGCCCTTCTATGTACATAATTTGTATGAAGAACAGTGTCAGAATCGCTTGCGCCAACAGTACTCTATGATACGCCTTGAAGTTTCATTCACCTTGCAACACCAGAATATTTTTAAAACGATTTCTTCTATGACAATCACCTGTCAAAATTTTCCGCAATTTTAACCGTCGCAACTGACGCGTGTTCCGCGACTAAAACATCGTAAAACCTATTAATTTTCGTAATAAATGCAAGTAATGTTGTTTTGGTAGATAGTTTATTGCTGTTTTTTTTTTTTTTTAGAAATTTAGTTAAAATTAAATTTGATAATGTAAGTATGTTTACCAAACCTAAAAAATATAATGCACTTAAATGAGTCATAGCAATAACGTCATTCTAAATCAATTAAGAAAACCCTTACACTTAGTGCAAGGCAAACCAAAGGGAAATACTCCGAATCCCACATTAGCACTCTCTCAATTAGTGTCTCTACAAATTGGTTTAACCGGTAATAAATCAAATTAAGACACTTTCAAAAATTGACATTTAAAATCTTATAAATAAGTCGTCCGTACGTGGCTTCACCACAGTTTGAAAATGACCTTACAAGTCGAAACAGCTGTAACTAAAACACTAACCAAAAAAACTTGCAGAACTCGATAATAACATTATCAAATTTAATTTTAATTAAATTTCTGAAAATGAAAATGGAGTTCTACGAATTAAACACAAAAACAATAAATAAATAGATAGTTTATTGTGTTGCGAACGTGTTTCAGTCAATAAAATATACAATAGCTCAAAATTAATCAACAAAACATTCAATTCAAAGTTCAAAATGGTGCTTTTTTAGTGTTTTTTCGTGAATTTTAGTGAAATGGCCTGGCCTTTGACCGGTTAAAATATTCAAATGTTTGTGCTTGAACTTTGCAAATTGAAATAAAACAAGCTTTTTGGTGTTCTTTTTTCTTGAATAAATCAAAACAGGCAACTGATGTTAGACGGGAATTTAAACCTTATCACCATCTACATAAGGAGTATTATTTTTAGCGGCCTGATTCCGAATTTTACATGACGTGGTGAATCATCATAAAAATGTGATTGATATTTTTGGTTACCTGTGTCATCTGTGATAAGTCCACCTTTTCGAACAATGTCTTCATGGGAGTCTTCTTTCTTCACCTTAGTCCGCATTTTACCCTGGAAAAAAAATTTATAAATTTCTGTAATCAATGACCACAATTTAGTTTGTAATTTATATACCCAATGGGAGTACATATTTAATAAATTTCGACGGTCCCGAAGAACAATGTCGGATATGCGATTTTGTAGTTTTGCAGTAGAGCTGTTTAAAGTTTCGTTTTTGCATTTTACAAATTTTGAGATCAAGAATTATAGCATATAAGAAAAATATATATATATATTTAATTTCATCCAAAATTCCGAAAATTCTGACATTTAAATCAACAAAAAGTAATTAAAATAAGCCAACAGCGCGATTTTCAATTTTTAGCAAATCCGACATTGTTCTTCGGGGCCGTCGATTTGTTCCCTCACTGGGTAATACTTGTTACAGCATGTGAACTGCCAAGCGACCTTAGTGAGGGCTTTCTCTCTGGGCTTAGTGATGGGCTAAGGGTGCAAAGTACACTCCTGCCAATATTACACCTGCCCAAATGCCCTAATAAAAGACCAGCATTTCAATGCAGTAAAACAAAAAACAATTAACAGCATCTACACCCACAAGTCCAAAAAATTGTATTTTGGTTTTTTAACTCAGAAAAGTTTCCATTTTGACACTTGCAGTAAGTTTTAATGGTATCGTTCCTGAACAGAATAAATACAGAATGGTGCAATTACCTTCTTCCTCTTGAACTTGGCTTTGAACTCTTCATCAGTGTAGTATTCTGCTGCTTGCTTAAGGGCGGGCAGTTGCAGGGATTCCAAACGCTTGTTGGAAAGTTTCTCTCGTATCTATAAAATATTAAATCAAACCTGTTAAATGATGGAAATCGACAAAACACTCGTGGGATGGGGCTAGTTGCAAGTGTTCCCTCACTGGGTAATACTTGTTACAGCATTTAACTGCCAAGCGACCTTAGTGAGGGCTTTCTCTCTGGGCTCAGTGCTGGGCTGAGGGAGTATGAAACAACCTTGCCATAAATTCACTTGCCAAAAACAATATTATATAAAAAGCAAGACCGCATTGTGGAAACAACAAAATCAATAAAGGCATGTCTCCTCTGATAAAAACATGTACATTTTTTGAGGATGCTTAGGACGCGGCCACAACATTTTTATTTTCCATCGGCCATGGAAAACAAAAACTGTTTTGTAGATGGATGTTTTGTAAAACATTTTATCACTGGAGACTGACTTAAGAGAGTTGTTTCATGGAATTTGAAGAATTCATCAAAGTTAACATTTAAGTTCTATAAAAGTCCTATTCAAGTCCTGTGAAACAACAGGCCCATGGTGAAATAACATAACTTTCTCAGAATTTAAATTTTAACTTTGAAATTTTGTGATTTATTCAAATTCTGTGAAATAATCCGTCTTATGCATTAAAGTTTCAGAAATAAATCAGTGCAGTACAAAAGTATTGAGGCGTAACACAAAATTGTTTCAAGAATGGGGAAATATGAATAAATCATTCGTACCATCATCTTCTTGAAGTTTTCCATCTCTCTCTGGTCATCATCTCCGATGGTGAATCCCTTGGCCTTCTTCTCACCGAAAATCTCCTCATCATATTTGCTGAGCAACTCCTTCTGTTGCTCCACACCGTATAGGGTCGGGTCATCTGCACCCTCGTAGGGAGTATATCCAGATTTGGACTGCTTCTTGGTGTCATTGTTCTGAAGGGAAAAATTTAACAGTTAATTACATTAACCTGTGACAGGCCGGGAACGCGGAATTGAGGGCGTCATTTGCGCATGCGCGCGAAAATAATTCAAATATTTGAATAATATTGTCGATGAAAAACTTTTTGTCTGCGATTTTGACCCTTATATGTACAGAATTTGTATGAAGAACAGTGTCAAAATCGCCTGTGCTATCATTATTCTAGGTGGTGAAAAGTTTCATTCACCTTGTCACCCTGGAATATTTTTAAAACGATTTTATCCGTGACAATGCGCTGTCATAATTTGCCGCGGATTTAACGGTCGCAATAAATGCGTGTATCGCGAATAAAACGTCGTAAAACCTATTAATTTACGTAATAAATGCAAGTAATGTGGTTTTAGTAGATAGTTTATTGTGTTGTGAACGTGTTTCAGTCAATAAAATATACAATAGCTCAAAGTTTATCAACAAAACATTCAATTCAAAATTCAAAGTGGTGGTTTTTTAGTGTTTTTTTGTGAAGTTTCGCGAATTTCCGCGAAATGGCCCGGCATTTGAAAGGTTAATAGACCAACCAGTGGAGTAATCATGCGAAATAAATAAATTTGCCTTGATTGCAACATTAAAAAAAATCATACCTTTGAATTTTAACATGGAGACATAAAAACTTATTATAGTGCTATATAGCCAATGAATCCTGTATTTTACCGTTTATCTCATATTTGTAGGATTTATAAAAAAAATCATAAAGTTTATAACCACGCAAATCCTGCATATTTGCCGTGAGGGGTACTTATTCGAGACAACATAGAATATTTTCGATTTCTGTATGCTTGATAATGAAAGGTGCATATCTATGGAAAAAGGACTTAATTTTGACCGTAAACAGCTGATCAAAAATTCAGCAGGAAAAAATATTAAAAAAATATATTTTTTAACATCGTTAAAAAATATTTAGATCGTTGTAAAATAGTCAACAAAGTTCAGATTTGGGACATCTACGGTAATAATGGATGAAGCAATTCAATAGATTCGTTTTAAAATAAATGGCTGGCCAAGGAAATGTTTTAAATAATTACAATAATTCCAATTTTGGACGCAATCAATCGCAGAAAAATAAAAGTGGTCCATTTTTCAACCATAATCGCTCCAGTGGCTAAAGGATAATACAGTGCAATTTTTAAAACCTAAATCAAAGAGGCAGTCAATGGAATGGCATCACACAAACTCACCAAGGACAAAAAATTCAAAACTGTTTGATCGGCAGGGAAAGTTACGGCGATGGTGTTCTGGATGTGACCATGCTTTTTACAACACTGTGATACATGCCCTTGTTAAAAGATGGACCAAAGCTGTGGAAATGGGCAGAAATTATATTGAAAAGTAACAAATCATCAATAGTGTGGTTTTCAACCCATGTAATTGCATTTTTTTATTTCTTGACAATTAACCGGTCAAAGGCCGTGACATTTAGCGGAAATTCGCGGAACTTCGCAAAAAAACACTAAAAAACCACAACTTTGAATTTTGAATTGAATGTTTTGTTGATAAATTTTGAGCTATTGTATATTTTATTAACTGAAACACGTTCACAACACAATAAGCTATCTACTAAAACCACATTACTTGCATTTATTACGTAAATTAATAGGTTTTATGATCGTTTTATTCGCGATACACCCATTAATTGCGACCGTTAAATTCGCGGCAAATTCTGACAGCCGATTGTCATAGAAGATATCGTTTTAAAAATATTCCAGGGTGACTAGGTGAATGAAACTTGTAGCGTCTCCGAGAGTAATGACAGCGCAAGCGATTCTGACACTGTTCTCCATACAAATTGTGTACATAGAAGGGCCAAAATCGTGGACCAAAAGTTTTTTGTCGGATGTATTATTCAAATATTTGAATTATTTTCTCGCGCATGCGCATATGACGCGCGCGCCGGCGCGTCTCCGGCCTGTCAGAGGTTAAAGGAGAAAAAAAAATAGGAGGCATTGCTTTTTGACTGACCCTAGTAGTTATATATAATACACAGAATATTTAGTACCTTATCATATCTTTCTTGGTCCCTTAGGTTGACATTGACCAGGGTGTCTTGTCCATCATCCAGCACATCACGATCCTCTAGCGTGAGCACCAGGGTGGACCCCTCGGGCAGGCGGTCGCACGCGTGGGCCACGTGGAGCCCCCGCAGGTGCTGCGCCCCGTAGGCACGACCCAGGCGCGTGGCCTCTTCTTCTTCCGCTAGGGCCCCCACGCCAAACTCGGCATCCAGCTCGTCCAGAATAGCAGCCTAGAAATGAACATTTGTTAATATGACGTTACACACGTTTAGTAATGAATGTAAAGGTCTTACTAATGAAAGTGTTTTAAATTTTACACAACTGATAAACCATTAATGAGTGGTAAATGGATGTTTAACAATTGTGTAAAATTAAAAACACGTTTTTAGTAAGGACCTCCTTTCTACACCCATGTATAAAATTAAATGATACTACAGTTAATACATCTATATATACATAACAATAATCGGACTGAGTATACGAAACACTCACTTTTACCTAGGTTGCATGAAGTTACTAATAGATATGCAGATGTGATAGATCTATTTAACTGCACGGAACAGAGGTACAAGACGGCTATGCTATCATATTTTTTTAGTCACTATTAATTTTATTTCTATTATAGATTTTTGCATGTAAATGTATCTCTGGTGTCACTTCCCAATGTATCGTCACAATTAACTGTTATACATACACTGTTTTACCATTACTAATATTTTGAATATGAATTTGTGACATGTAATTAATGTTTATGGCATACTTATGCCGTTTGTATTAAATAAATAAATAAAAGAAGTCCTGTGTTTTTTTTTTTTTACATGTATACCGCACAAGTCCCAACTGCTCCCGTCTGGAGCCAGTGGGACTATGGCATCCCCAATTGGGGTATGTTGTGAGGCTGAAGGTAATGGGGAAGGGAAGGAGATGGGGAAGGAGATGGGGTAGAGGGAGGTGGGGAAGTACCTGGCTATTCAGATCCGGTCACCAAACACCTTCGCACGTTTCCCTTGGTCATGCCATAACTTCAGAATGACTTAACTTCAGAATGACTTAACGTATTTCCTTCATCTTTTTTTTTTAAGTTTTCTAATACTTTGTAGAAGGTTCATACGGAAAGAAAAATTGCGCAGAAAATTAGATAATTTCAGAAAACTTAACGATATTTTTTTTAACTACGCATGTTTGATGAAATTGAATTTAGTAGGCAGCTGCTTTTTTTTGTATTAACCTCTGAGTGGCCACGCCATTTCACGAAAATTCACTAAAAAAGCACCACTTTGAATTTTGAATTGAATGTTTTGTTGATTAATTTTGAGCTATTGTATATTTTATTGACTGAAACACATTCCTACAACAATAAACTATGTACCAAAACAACATTACTTGCATTAATTATGTAAATTAATAGGTTTTACGATGTTTTAGTCGAGGAACACGCATAAATTGTGACGGTTAAATTCGCGGCAAAAATGACATTTCAATCTCGTAGACAAAATCGTTTTAAAAATATTCTGGGGTTGCAAGGTGAATGAAACTAGTGGCTATATCATCTATGATGTTAGCGCAAGCGATTCCGACCGGATTCTTCATACAAATTCTGTACATAGAAGGGCCAAAATCGCAGACAAAAAGTTTTGGTCGAAAATTTTATTCAAATTTTCGAATTATTTTCTCGCACATGCGCATAAAGGCCCCAGTCCACGTTGGCCCAACGTGCTCGGCCAACGCGTTGGCCAGATTTTTGTGGTACCGTTCACACGTTGGCGTGTCTCATTCTGCGTTGGTCGCTGGATGTAGATGGACGTTAGCGGGGCCGCTGCAATATACTTGTACAGCGCGATGCGATGTATTCTGTATGTAGCCATTAATGACTATTTTTTTAAATTCAGTTAGTGGAATATTCATATTATCTGCTATTCTACTCCAAGCATCATTAACCTGAAATATTTATTTTTGGTAGGTATAATTACAGACTACTACTATAGAACAGTCCAATAATATTTCAAGAGGTTTAAATAACCCATCAATATTGACATGAATTATCATTATAGTGTCCGACCGAAACAGGACTTTCCACCGAAACCGAATCTTCAGTTTTTAGACATGTTAAAAATCGATTGTTTTCTGTTATTTGCTTATTATTCGGGCAGTTAACACGTGTTAAATAAATAAATAAAAAACAGTAATCGAAGTATGTGAAAAAATAATATTTATTTATATTACTTCTACAAAACCAACAAAATTTATAAAAAATAACAAAACACGTTAACTCAATTTGGGAGGCGGGAATGGGTACCTTCATTGGATACCTATTCACCCTAATTTTTGCAAGGTCTTGACGTGACTTGACACTTATTTTTTCTTCTATTTTCACTGTTTGTCTTTGCTTTCATGTACCATCCGAATCCTTACATTGTTCATTTCTATACTTCGTGATACTTTGTTTTAAATTGGACGTAAGTCCGTAAATAAATAACCAACACACCTGGCATAGATCACCCCAAGTGGTTCGCTATGTTTGGTGACTAAGCAAGGGTGCCCGGGTTCATGGGATGCGGTTTGTCTAGGTTTGATGACCAGGACACACTGAACGCCAGATTCCTACTCACCCCTGACACACTTTTCCCAGAACTCTCCTCTCCTTCCTTTCCTTAACCTATGACTTGCCAAGCCATTCCACCAAAATTCACGAAAAAACCACCACTTTGAATTTTGAATTGAATGTTTTGTTGATAAATTTTGAGCTATTGTATATTTTATTGACTGAAACACGTTCACAACACAATAAACTATCCACTAAAACCACATTACTAGCATTTATTACGTAAATTAATAGGTTTTACGACGTTTTATTCGCGATACACACATTTATTGCGACCGTTAAATTCGCGGCAAATTATGACAGCGCATTGTCATGGATAAAATCGTTTTAAAAATATTCCAGGGTGACAAGGTGAATGAAACTTTTAGCACCACCTAGAGTAATGATGGCGCAAGCGATTCTGACACTGTTCTTCATACAAATTCTGTACATAGAAGGGTCAAAATCGCAGACAAAAAGTTTTTCGTCAACAATATTATTCAAATATTTGAATTATTTTCTCGCGCATGCGCATATGACGACCCCAGTTTCGCGTCTCTGGCCTGTCACCGGTTAAACAACCCTCCACACAGCATCCCCAAAGATGACATAGACCCTGGGGGAAATTATTTTCCTCAGGGCCTCCTGTGTGGAGCTCATGTAAAAAAAGAACAGTCCAATAATATTTCAAGAGGTTTAAATAACCCTTCAATATTAACATGAATATTGATATTTTTGAAATCGGTCCAGTAGTTTTTGAGTTTATTTGTTACAAACTACAAAAATACAAATCATTCCTCATTATTATATTAGTGTGATTATCATTACTCTGAAATCGCAACCAAACATGTATTATTTAAAATATATTAATTGTGATAATAATCAAATAGCCTAAACATTTCCTCATTACTCCATGACGCCATGTTCGTGAAACAATCGTTGGAACAATTAAGCACGACAAACAGCGTCCGCTCCGTGTCTGTGAACTGAGCGCTCGGCCAACGTGTGAACGCTGTTTGCGGCTTGCGCCAAATTCCTTTGATTTGTGCACGAAAAACCGACACCCATCGGCTCGTAGGCGAGCGTTGGCCGCAAACGCCAAATACACACAAAATGGCCCTGGACTGGGGCTATAAGACGCGCGCGCCCGCGTGTCTCCGGCCCATTAGAGGTTAAAAGAATTGTCTATGGATTTTTTAAATAAAAGATATTTTAAATAGGTACCTACCTATGTTAGGTACCAAATTTGATCGATTGTTCTTATAATATACAAAAATGAATATTTGTAATACACGAAAAATGAAAATTTTAATAAAAAAAAATGTAATAGGTGGCAAGTGAGCTGTTTGAAAATTGAATGTACTGGGACTGAATATATGGAAAGCGGGAGGGGGGTTGGCAGGACAGGGGAGCGGGGAGGGTGGGCGGGGAAGGTGCAAGGGGGACACGGGAGGGTAGGGGATGCGGGAGGGGAACGGGGACGCACGGGAAAGGACATGCAAGGAGAAACAATTTATTTCTTTGAATGTCATTGGAAGGCATGCCGGGAACCAGCTACTCTAGTATAATTTTATTAAAATAACTTAATTTGGACATTGATTTATAATTATGTACAACCACAAAGTGATTGCTACCTGTAAAAGTTTGATAAATCTAGTACATACTTAAATTTAAAAAAACCAACCCGCAAAAGGTTACTATAATACATATATTTTCAATTTTCTGTCTAATTGCGCCATCTATTAGGGCGCTGCTGCACCAGCTAGTAGCCCATTTCAAAAACCTCCCTCTCCAGGGACTGAGTGAATACCGCTAACACCTAAAAATCCTAATTGGATGGTTCTGACATTTATTTCACATATTAACTGCTGTAAATTTAAAAATATAATATGCCACACACATGCCAAAATACATGCCACCAAAGGTTTAAAGAATGCATTGTCATCGACGAGCCTATCTGCCGAGTTTCTATAAACTTTATAAAAATAAATTCACATAGCGCAGTTTTGTGACAGTTAAAGTGTACTTTGAACCTCGAAGAGCTCGTGACATGATTTCAGGAAAGCGAATGAGTTGTTTGTTCCCTCACTGGGTAATACTTGTTCAGCATATATTTACTGCCAAGCGACCTTAGCGAGGGCTGCTTTTATAGGCACAGCGTTGGGCTAAGGGAATACGGGACTCCCCTGCCTTTATTGTACCTGCCGTAAATTTAGTGTAAAAATTTAAAGTTGCATGTGGAGAAGTGGCATGTATATTTGTAGTTTACCAAATAGAAATACATATAGTTAATGGAGAGTGAACTGACCCTTTTGGCGGCCTCTGCCTTTTGTTTGGTGAGCTCTCGGTTCTTTTGTACCCATTCCGCTGCCCCTCCTTCTCCTTCCTCTTCATCTCCCAAGGCGCGGACTGTCAGTAATCTGATGGAAAACAAAATCACTGCCATTTATTAATGCATCTAAGCATATCAAATCATAAATATGTATAATAATTTTTTTTAAATAATGTACAATCTGCTGCAGGCTTGAAACCAGAAAAAAATCTTAAGAATGTGAGTACATACACACAAATTAATTACTAGCTCTTTGCTCTAGCCATTATATTAATTTATATCAGTTATTGTAATAATAATAATAATAATATTTGGCTGATTTATAAAGCGCCGTTTTCATGAAAAATCATCTCAAGGGTAATAATGTAAGTGTTCCCTCACTGGGTAATACTTGTTACAGCATTTTTGCTGCCAAGCGACCTTAGTGAGGGCTTTCTCTCTGGGCTCAGTGATGGGCTAAGGAGGTACGAAACCCCCCTGCCATAATTCCACTTGCCGAAATTTTTACTTATAACTTCATTGGTTATAAAACAAACCGCCTACCACAGTTTTAAGCAGCAAGGTGAAATTAAAGGTGAAATAATTTAGTACTTACTTGGACTCTACTAGTCTCTTCTGTTTCCTCTCAGATATCTTATTTCTTAGTTTCTCCTGCTGCCTCTTCTTGGCAATATTCTCTGCCGGCTTGTGATAGAACTCTCCCAGGTCATCCGTGATCTTTCCATCATCTGTTGAACAAATACCACTTGTTTAACAAACATTCACAAATTAAATAATTACGAAACCTTATTGCATTAGTGTTCCCTCACTGGGTAATACTTGTTACAGTACAATTATTGCCAAGCGACCTTAGTGAGGACTTTCTCTCTGGGCTCAGTGATGGACTAAAGGTATACAGAACACCCCTGTCATAAATTCACTTGCCGAAATTTTAGCTTAAGCTGCAATCCTATAAATTCCCAGCAGAGATTGATTATGGATTTCCTGTAACTTTAGACATTAACCTCTTATTGGCCGTTAGCACGCGGAACAATTTTATGAAAAAATTATAATTTTTAAATGCGATTTTAACCCTTATGTATAAAGAAACTATATGAAGGACAAGGTCAGAATCGCTTGCACCAATATCATTCTTGATGTAGCCAAAAGTTTCATTCACCTAGCAACACCAGAATATTTTTAAATGAATTATCTATGGAATCTGGGTATCAGATTTTGTAGCGCTTTGAACTGTCGAAAAGTCTGAGCTGATAGTTCACAAAAACATCGAAAAACCTATCAATTTATCAAACAAGCGCAAGTTATGTTGTTTTTATAGATAGTTTATTGTTCAAGGAATGTGTTTCGGTAAAAAAAATATACTATAGCTCAAAATAAATCCACAAAATATTACTTCGAAGTGAGTTATTAAATCAAAGAAAAAGAAGTCAGGCATGGCTCTCGACAAGTTAAAAGCCGAAGCCAAGACGTCTAGGGTCAGACCTTTAGGCAGACCAATATGGCACTTCTTGGGCAATATGCTAGCCAATCTGGAATGTCTGAGAGTAAAAAGCAATCAAATGTAATACGTAGATTATCAGCTACGCTACTTAAAGTCTAGAGATAGAGAAAGAGATAAAGAAAATAACTTTCAGACTTACCATCAGGAGTGTCGGCGTGGACCTGCAGAGGCTTCAGTCCGAGCTTGGCTCTGAGGCGGTTGCTCTCCTCAACGCTGAGGCTGTCTCCGGCAGAGGCAGCGGGGCCGGTGCTGGGGGCCGGCACGGGGGCTGGGACGGGAGCCGGGGGCGGGCTGGACAGGTGGGAGTCCACCGGCACTTCTTCAACTGCAACAATACACCGCCTGTTAGAGACGCACTCTCCGGCTAATTCTTGGAGTTTGGCAGATTAAATGAGGTGTTAAATCGGCATGGTTATGATTCATAAGTCAAGAATAACTTCAAAGGATATTTATTGTGCGTGATCATTTCATTTATGCCACAATTTTATGACTCTTTTTTGTTAAAGTTTTCTATTATTAGTCACAGTCCACAGTCCTTCCACAAGGATAAGCAAGTATCCGAGTATACCTCACAAGAGTGAGCCCATCTCTAGTCCCAACTAGAGATGCCACGAATAGTGATTTTGCCGAATACCAAACATTCAGCTAGGCTCTCGGCCGAAGTGTTAAATATTCGGCGACACTTAGTACATTTCGCGGGTGATGGGTATCATTGACCTGCATCATTGAAGTGCGTGCGGTAACTATGCCGTGGGCGTATTTGTTTCATTTCCGAATAGGTCGTGACACAACACGCATTATTTGTTGATTGCATATACACGCATAAATTGTGTTACTTATTGTGTGTATATCTTAAAAAATATCACAGCTTTATGAAATGGCACCATTTAATAAAATATCACCTATTTGGGAATATTATGAAATTTGTAGTGCGTTTTTTTTTTTTTTCATGATTTGGTATTCGACAAATGGTTCGCAAAATTCGGCCAAACACCGAATAGTAAAGCCGAATATTCGTGCATCTCTAGTCCCAACTGCTCCTGTCTGGGGCCAGTGAGACCATGGCATCCCCAATTGGAGGATGACGTGAGGCTGAAGATAAGTGGGGAGGGGAAGGGGATAGAGAAGAGGAAGGTGGAGAAGTACCCAACTATTCTGATCTAGACACCAAACACGGCTAAAGCCATTTCAAGCAATGTTTCAATTCTTATACCAGAGCGATACCGAGAGTATCTTCCACTCTGGAAGGTGCTGCAAATATATCTAATATTATTTTAAATGATTAAATTGTGAAAATTCAAATCAATCACAATAAAATGTGTCTGTATATGTCAGGATTTGAACCCGCAACCTCCGAATCAATATCGATCGCTTCGTAATCGAGAGCCTCCATTACGAAGACTGTCAAAACTCTTTCTTCCTTTGCTTACTTTTTAAATATGCAAAAATTATATTAAAAAGAAACATTAAAGCTTCATTTATGTTCAACCAAAGTTTGCCGCCGTATAAGATTTTGTTAGTATGAAGTGATGCTTGTCGAAAGTTTCAATCCAAATACACATTTAAATAACCCAAACTATGAACCAATTATGTACATGTTTTCCATCTTCCCCAATGTAAATAGTTGTTTCTTGTACTAATTAAGATGAAATTAAACTTCAATAATTTGGGTGTTAGCAGTAAATGTAGTAAGGAAACTTTAAAGTACGAGGGTCGATTAATAATCGATCGATGAAGACAGGTGGCGTTGCTAAGGGAAGTTGACATTACCGTTGTGTACTGTCCTCTGTCAGACGACACCATACTAAATTTCAAACTGATTCACAGATTAGTTTTTATTTGGCAGCCAGTTGTATCACATGTGTTTCGTGTTTTTCGATAAAATGGAAAAAGAGCAACATCAATCCGTAATTGGCTTTTTATTTTTGGAAAAACAAAGTTAGATGCTGCCTCTGGGGACCTTTCACCATTTATGACAACCGCGAAATATTGTTTCAAAGAATTTAAATGTGGTGGGACATCTGTTTTTGATGAGGAGCGACCAAGCTGCCCGGCAGACATGGTCGCCGAGGAAATCGCTGAAAAGGTCCGTGATATTATTCTTGCTGGTCGCCGAACTAAAGTGTGCGAAGTAATAGAGGCTGTGGGAGTGACGTACGGAACAGCAATTAATACTTTACTTGATAAGTGTAAGAAAGGTGTCGGCCCGATGGGTGCCGTGATTGCTCAACAAGCGGATAAACGCACTAACACATTCATCCAGAATTGTTGTGGCCAAATTGCATGAATTGCGCTACGAATTGCTGCAGCATCCACCATACTTGCATGACCTGACTCTTTGTGACTTATTTCTGTTCCCCCAATAAGAAAACTTAACTCGGGGGGAAAAAATTAAGCTCAAACGAGGAGGTTATCGCAGAAACAGACGTGCATTTTGAAGAGCCTTAACAAATCGTATTTTTTGGAAGGGTTAAAGAAATGTTGGGAACAGTGTATAGGTCTAAAAAAAGATAATGTTGAAAAAATTTAAATATATATATTTTTTTAAACAGCAATTTTATTCTAAACACGGGTACCTGTTGACCACCGTCGTTTCTTGATAATTCAAGAAACTTGGTGACTATTGCCACACGTCTGCATGGAGTTTCAAATTGAGACACACATTAATTTAGATTTGAGCGAAATAGCTATTGCAAATAATGAGAAGCAGGCATTTTAATTTCCAGATATTAAAGTTTTAAGGTTAGTTTTTTTTCTTCTCTAGTTAACCCAAATTGAATCTAACGCTGCGCTTGCATTTGCAAACATAAACACGAGCCAAGCTACAAATCATGGGAAAGAATCGAAGCAATCGCAGGCGGCGTTTCGCACCTGTACGATGCTTTGTTTATAACTTAAAAACTAACCTAAAAATCATGTTTCAGTAAACCATGCCCCGCTCTTCTGTATATTTACTGTTTCTTATTGTAATTGTAGTATCGAAGTGTTATTTCAGAAAATATGTGTGTGTGTGGCAATGACTAAATAAAATACATGTGGTAGTCGTAAGTAAAATTTTAACAAATATTATAAAGTTCAAGACATGATATTAATTACTGAAACAGAGAGACGGAAACAATGAAAGTGTTTCATCACTGGGTAATACCTGAACAACACTTTATATTGTCAAGTGACCATGTGATGATTTATTAATATCGGCCAGTGGAGGATGAGACATATGACTGGCATATTCTACTTCAAAACCACTGGCCCAGTCTTAACCGGTAATAGAACGCAATGAGATAAATCTAATTTACTAGGTATAACCTCGAAAAAACTGAAAGGCAATCCATGCTCCTTAGTGGAAATTTAAGTATTTAAGATTAATAATTAATACATACAGCCATAGGGTATAATCCAATCGGACAACCAACCTCAGTTATCAGCAGGTTCATCCCACAGCAGCTTTCATTTTCCTGAAATAGAGGAGCAGACATTGCTATTAAGTGAATCGAGGTTACGTCCATCTCAAACGATATTGGCGGCTTTAAGAAATTAAAGGTCGTCGCTGGACCGCACGCCGAGACCATTTGATGACAGATTAAAGTAAATATTTATATTAGTAAGAAATTAAATTACCATCAGGGGATCTGTCACGTTTCCTCTTCTTATGGTCTTTATGGTGACGGCGTTCCTTTTCTCGCGTGTCCGAGACTGGGGACAAGGGAGACCGTGATCTGCTACGATGTTTACGTTTCTTTGATTCCTTCTTATGCTTTTTGGAGGATCCCATTGTGGAAGTTATTTAAAATGACACTCAGCGATTTTTACGAACACGCGACGTTTCAAGTTCCAACTTCCAAGGAAAATAAAAAGATGGATGACAAGACGGATACAGATACAATACAGCGTTTGTCTGTCTGTCTATGGTGGGTTGCGTTCAGTCACCGCCATCTCTATTGTATTCTTTTTCACGCTATTTGAAGAAAAGAAAAGTATTATTCCAACCACTGAAAGTATAGTAAAAAGGGAAATTTGGCTGTTACCGTTATTTTCAAAAAACCTAAAAGTATTCTGCCACAATAATATTCTAGCAATAGACATTAAAAAAATGGTAGGTAGGTTTGTAGCAAGGTTCGTAGAAGATGCCTTTAACAAGTTTAGCTAATAAGGTATTTAAAATAAAAAAAACTCGTCGGGCCGCTTTCGGCTTCGGACTTCAGGCTTTACTTTAAAGTAAAACATTGCCACTTGTACTGCAGTTAATTCAAATCTCCCCGCGGAATATGGACTTCAAGCTACGTCACGATTTTTTAGCCAATCGCCGCTCTACCCCTCGATGAGCTAACCTCGCACGCATTTTTTATGAACCTTGGGTTGGTACATAGACTTCTGCACTACAGAAGGCGTTGGTTGGTAGGTTTTTTCACAATAGTGGTCGTCCATTAATCACGTGAGGCTCCAAAGGGGGGGGGGGGGGGGGGGTCGGAAAAAATCACGAAATATCACGACGGGTGGGGGGGGGGGGGGGGGTAAAATGAGATATCACGTGTATTTATTTTTCGCGATAATATTCTGAAAATTTCAAAATACTGTGTACTAAAAAAAATACACGTGATTTTGGGGGGGGGGGGTTAGTCTAAAACCTCACCACATATCACCAGAGGGGGGTTAAAAAGTTGCTAAAAAAACGTCACGTGATTAATGGACGACCCCATAGACAAAATAATGCAAGGCATGTTTTGGGTTGTCAGTGGATTGGTATATTTATGGTTGTCAAGAAACTTACCCGATAGCAACTTGACGAACGTATACAGGGTGTTAAGGGACGTACTTGACTTACTTTAACCAGTGATTCCTGACATTATTTGGAGTAAAAAATGTAAATGAAATTTTGGTCCCCGGTGACATTTTTGATGTTTTTTTTTTTTTTTTTCTACAAAAACATAAAAAAATTGTAGTTGTTGAACAGTTGGAGGCGGTGTAAGGGGTTCGTCAGACACCCGGCTGAGTGACCAGTGACGACGTGAAGAATTTTTTTTGTTGTTTGATTTTGAAGAAAAAAATTTTGAAAAAAAAAAAGTCGTCAAAAAAAGTCACCGGAGACCAAAATTTCGTTTACATTTTTTACTCCAAATAATGTCAGGAATCACTGGTTAAAGTAAGTCAAGTACGTCCCTTAACACCCGTATAACATATATCTTTTGAAAAACTGCTCAAACAATCTAGGGGAACGATTTTTTTAAATTCCATTATTTACTCGTGCCATAAAACACGAACAAATATTCTTCTGTAACACAACATTACTTAAAAACCTGTAATGCGATCTCACAGATTTATGCAAACAAATAAAAAACGAGGAAATATTGATGTAAACACGTAAAGGAAAACAAAGCATCAGTCAGAACCCAGCCATTGAGCAGTGCCAGTAGCAGTCCCGCTATCCCCTAATTATTGGTAGTCTGTAGTCTGTTCGTCTGTTGCCAGAACAGAACAGAAAACAGACAAAGACGCGAGGTCAAATAAAGAAGACGTACTATAATAGTATGCAGTTCGTGCACAGCTGTTTATTTCAGATTCAGCTGATTTTTGTGTACACTGCCTTGTCTTAAATTTGTGCAAATTCGTGAATATTGCGACCATTTCGACTGTTATTATTGTATTGTTATCCGAGAATTCGAAACGTCAGTTTAGATTGAACCCAAAAATCAATCTCTTGCCAAACAAAGAAATGAATCGCGAAGCTATTCTCGCTGGCTTGTGACGTCACACCTAAACATCGCTCAGCTCACTCAGCTGCTGTCTCGGACGGTCCCAATGGCTGACGGACGCTCCGGAGCCTCTTCGTGACCGCGTCCGAGCCGCGGTGGTCAGCGCGTTAGAGAGATTACATCGGCTGCAGCCAGAAGTAAGCCTGGCCTCTACTGACTCGTCGGGGGACGACGGTGCCGGGCCGCAGCCGCCGCGCAAGAGGGCCCGCATTCTCCCGCCCTTCGGAGACATGCACCAGCCGGGCGGCGCGCCCAACGGCGTGCTGCAGGTGAACGGGGCCCCGGCCGCCGCGCCCGCCGCTGCCTCTCGCAACGGGGACGTGTGCCCCCGCCCCCCGCCGGACCAGATGAGCCAGGAGATCGTGCGCCTCATGGGGCAGCACCTCAAGGCTAGCGGCTACGAGTGAGTTCCTTCTCGATGCTGAATGCTTACCGTCCATCCCACCATTGTAGTTCTTGCGCTGCCCCGCAGGTTCAACAGCAGTTCCACCTATAGAACTCTGTCAAAGGCATCGCTATCTAAAAACATGATGGAATCTCATAGAAATAATTGACCAATATGATCAGTGGCCTGGACTAACTCTTTTGTTTACATCGGCTGACAGTTGTCAGATGTTTGTATAAGCTAAAGTGGCGTACATTCTTCATATTATGAGTTTTTTTTTTTAAACTTCAATTATACTTCACCCTGCCTTCAACTATTCATGTTTATAATTTTACTAATGTGGCCATATTTGCACGCATCCTGCTTTAGTATGTACGGTGTGTCAGTTTCAACAGGTCAATGAACTGAAAAATATCATTAACAAAGAAACAATACTCTGACAAATACTGTGATAATTTTCCTATAAATAATGCACAAGATTCCTTGCATATTCCAAGCATATTTTGTTGTTAGATATGACTTGAGATTTTTACAACCAAAAATATTATCTTGATTTATGTCGTGCCTCCTTCTTGGCCAACGTTTCAGACAGCATTACAGGGCATTACACATCTTCACTGATGATGGACACAAAAAAGAAGGAGGTAGGGCAACGCAACCTAATACTCAAAAAAGAAATTAACATAATGTTTCTTGTTATTTTTTCTTATTTTAAAATTTGAGTATTGTAACAGTAAATAACTTGTTATACAGGAGAGTGTCAAATAATAGCCTGTAATTTTATGTAACTGTTTATTGAAGATTCAAACACAAATTGACGTAACTAGCAGTTGGGTTCTCTTTTACTTCTATGGTTATCTCTATTCTTTGGCTTATCCAGAACTTGTGTTCTCATTGCAACCGAAAACCTCTTCTTCTCTTTCTGCTAGGCTGCTAAATGCGCCCCATTGCTGGTCACGTATAAATAAATGGATGTTACAGTATGTTATTTTTACTTTGCAGACGCACAGCAGAAATGCTGATGGAAGAGACAGGATGCCACCTGGAGCATCCTGCGGCCGCTACCTTCCGCCACCACGTCCTGCAGGGGGACTGGACTAAAGCGGACCATGACCTCACCCAGCTGCACCACCTCCTCGACGGGGAGCAGGACCCCAACAACATGGTAGTAAGTCCCTGCATCAATCTTAGTACCTGCCGTAAAGGGCCTATGAACTAAAGTGGTGATTAAAATGAATAGTTATTTAATTGGTAAATATGCATAGAGTCCACCTCATGGATAATACGAAATGTTCATTGCAAGTTCTTTGGTTTGTGTTGTCGAAGTTTGATGCACGGATAATACGGAATATTCCTTTTTAAGTAATAGACAATCAAATATGACATTTTTGTCGCAAGTACCAATCTTATAAAATAAATTCTCGTCAAAATAAAAACAAAAAAGTACCTACTTCGAATTATTGGATTGAGGTTCAAACTTCGAAAGCTGCATGTCATCATAATTTAGATATACATCCCAGGTTTTGAATGGTTTGTTTGGCAAAGCAGGGTTTTTCTAGCGGGTATGTGTAATTATTCTAATACATTTCTTTCCATGTTCTGCTGTTATAAATGCAGGTACAAACTTTGTCAATAATGCATTCACTTCACAGCGTAAATAAATTATTGTTTTACATGGCAATAATATTTTTTCTATGATTCGCAGCATTGATGTCTATGAAATGTTAAATAAAAATGATAAATATAAAAATGGCGTTACCGCATAAGTGAATTAATTTTTTAATGTTAAATGCATATTTTTTCCATTTTTTTTGTCTCCCCCCAGATAAAAACTCACATTTCGTAATAATAAACCTAAATCTAACTGTTTGAATAAAAAATATTCCATATTAACCAGTAAGCGGTTCAATGCATAAACAATATTTAATCTTTCTAAAACCTTAGATTTCTTGAAAAATCAGTTCAAATTTTGAATATGATAATTTAATCAATTTTCTCTAGAATATATTATATTTTTGGTATTTTATCCCTTGTCTGAATTCTTCACATACTGATTTAATATTGTCTGCGCACTGTAACTGTACCCTCAATGAATCAGTTTTGAAAAATACAGTTGCACCGAGATAATTATTAATCCCTCAGGCTAATTTGTTCGCTTTTCGGAACAACTTAAATAATAGAAATAGTTGTGTCTGCCTTACTATAATGGATAGAAATATGATCTAAAAGGTGTTAGAATGACAAAACACCCCACTTTATAATCAAATCAAAAATAAGTTAAATGTACACCTTTCTTAAACCAAAGTTTCCGACCGCAATTTGAAAAAAAATTATGAAACTTTGAGAATTTTTTTACACGAAATGACAAAAAAGGAAGTTGACTATAATGTTAATAATACGTTTGCCTAATAAATCGACTCTGTGCAGAAACGGGCGGTCCGTCTGATAGATTCTCCTACTTTAACAGACGGATTGCAATCTTTAGAGCACAGGCGTCGGATGGGAATGCTATCCTTGTTCTACCGGTATTTCAATGGAAGATGCTCCGAGGAACTAGCATCATTGATCCCTTCGGCACCGGTGCATAGTCGGGAAACACGCCAAATGCGTGCCAAACATATGTACACGGTTGACATTGGTCACATGAGAACGGGTCGCTTCTTCGACTCGTTCTTGTGTTCAACAGCTCGGCTGTGAAAGGATTTGCCGGCCTTTGTGTTTCCTCCTTTCTACAACATGGGTCACCAGAAAATATTTTGACCTTCCGACAAAAAAACCTGAGGCCTGAGGGTTAAGGTGATACTTAAAAGAATTCATAATCTACTATTTCATAGATAGTGCGAGTTTAATTATTTTATGGAAAAACACTTTTTACAAGTTATGCTATAAAATATCAAGATAAATCAATTGTTTACGCCTGTACGTACGCAATATGAATATGAATAAATAGTTTTGTTCATAAACAAACTTAAATCTTTCAGGAAAAGCTAACAAATACCTACAATATTGTATTTGTTAGCCTTTCTTGAAAATTTTGATCTTTTTTCTAAACAAAACTATTTATTCACATTCATACTGCGTACGTAGAGGCGCAAACAATTAATTTATCTTAATATTTTAAAGCATAACTTCATTAATGTTTAAATAATGAAACTTGCACCTTCTATGAAATAGTATATTATGAATTCTTTTAACTACTCTGACCCGTAAGCGTGTTTACATGACAATATAACAATAGCAGTCAAGTACAATAAGTGTGTTTTCACAAAAATCGTTATAACTCTGTTATTGTTCTAGTGACAACCCTAAAACAAAAAGTAGAAGATCCATATTGAATCAAGCTTCACATTTCTATTCAAAGTTGTCCATAGAAGTACGTAAAATAGACTTATTTTGTTAAAACAGTTTTCACCTGCTAAATCGCCTATGTGCCATTAGACATTGTTAATTTTTTATTAAATATTGTATGAAATGGTAAAAAAGTGAGGTGACAAAATTGTTTATTATACATTTATACAATAGAATGCCTGTTTTTTTTTTTTTTTTTTTACATAATCCGTGATTTTAGTACCGTTTTCACATAAAAACATCACGTGAGTCATTTTTACAATTTTTTTATGTTTGCATTGTATATTTTAATATTTACAAATGTTAATATTTATTTGTAATATAACAATTTGAAAGCTTATATCATAACCTTTCAAAAACAGTTTTTAGTATACAGCGTTTTAATTAATTGCGAAGTGGAAATAACACAAAGTTTTTATAAATCTGATAGTTCATTGAAGACAAAAAACTTGCAAAATCGCAAAAAACCTGAATGGTTAAGTATCATCAAACGATTGTGCGATTTGTAAGAAACGTATTTTATGATTTTTTCTGAATCAATTCAATTTTGTTTATATGTAAAGCATAAAATAGAAACCACAACTCTATGGCCTTTCCTATGCAAAGTATAGTGGTTTGATAATGACAAATGTTTGTGTAATCTTTTGTATGGTTTGTTATGAAACCAGGCAATTTAGGTGCTTTGTTTTGTGATTTGATTAATAAGACATTTATATTATAAATTAGTATGGAGAATCACACTGAGATCACGCCTAATGGAGCTGGTTACAATTTTGTTTTCATAATAATTTTTTGTAATTTTGACGTGGTGACAGTTTGAACCATTTAAAAATAACTGGTTATTCTGACAATAGAAAGCCATGCTGTTCAAGTCACCTGTAATTTGATACAATCATTTAGGTTATTTATGTGTTGTTTTCATACTCTTATTTTTAATTTAATGATATTTATACACTACTTTAGACTACCATAATTCCGACATGTACCTAGTTTGGAAGTCGAAAAGCATGTAAAAATAACTTTGTACAAAAACTTAAACGAACAAAGAAAAAAATAAATTATTTCTTATTTTGAAAATGACACTTAAATTCAAAGTGAATTTGGGTTTATTGAACCAGAGTTACTCAGACAGACAGACACACAGCCGAAATCAGTATTTTTTTGACAAAACCAATTTTGAGTGACAGAGTAAATCAAACCACTATGGATTAAACAACTAAGGGGGCATACATTAATTACGTGAGCTCAAAAGAGGGGGGGGGGAGGTCCAGCAAAATCTCACGTTACTTGAAAAGAATATACGAAGTGGCCCAAATTTATCTCACCAAGGGGGGGGGGGTCTAGATTGGAAGAAAAACTACTCACGTAATTAATGTATGCCTCCCTAATCTATATTGAAGTGAAAACTTCTTTAGCACCATTGTGATTTGAAACTCAATGAAATGAAAAATAGCAACGCTAAAAAGAGACAAACACATACATATATAGGATTTAGCGTGTGAGAAAATGAGATAGTATAATCATTCTCCTCTTTGTGCGGTGTGTTGTAGCCTTCCAACTCTTGTCTGCTTTAGTTTTCTGAAGGTTTCACTTCTACCGCATGTGAATTATACACTCTGATTTTTATGATTTAATTCACCGGGAGACTTGTCCCTCCATCCGGCATCGTTGTTGCGCTCTAACTGTACCTGTTCTTACTTGCCAGCAGGAGATGAAGTTCCTGCTGTTGGAACAGAAGTACCTGGAGTATCTGGAGGCAGGGCGTGCGCTGGACGCCCTGCACGTCCTTCGGAACGAGCTCACCCCCCTGCAGCACCACACCCCGCGGGTGCACCAGCTTTCCTCCTACATGATGTGTGCGGACAACAGGGAACTGTATCGCCGCACAGAGTGGGCGGGCGCAGGCCCCGACACCCGCGCCAGAGTGCTGGAACGGGTGCAGGCGCACCTGCCGGCAAGGCTCATGCTACCACCAGCCCGTCTGCACGCCTTACTCGCCCAGGCACTGGCCCGTCAGGCGGAACGGTGCCGTTTCCACACCGCCTCACTACCCAGCGTGATACCCCCCCTTCTGGGGCTCAGCCCCGGAAACTCCCTACTGCAGGACCACGCTTGCACTCGAGATAACTTCCCATCCAGCACCATACAGGTATGCATCGCCCCTCCATTCCTCTTCCACTTGACATCCTGACATCCAGCTAACTAGTGCGATCTGCCTGCAGGTACTGAATGACCATTGTGACGAAGTGTGGTTCTGCAAATTCTCCAACGACGGCTTGAAGCTGGCTACGGGTTCCAAGGACACCACCATAATGATATGGAATGTGGACCCCGTCACGCTCAAACTCTCCCACAGGTAGGAGATTCTTTAATAAATTGATCGCTATTCTGGCAGTGTTCGGAGGAATGATTTATTGATGGGAGATTGTGGTTGTGTTGCAGGAAGACCCTGGAAGGCCACTCCCTGGGGGTGTCCTCCCTCGCCTGGAGCCCCGACTCGCGACATCTGATTGTGGCGGGCCCTGAGGACTGCCACGAGCTGTGGATATGGAACATGGAGGTCCGTCATTTATTTATCCAACTTTAAAGTGCAATAATTTACCAGTAGCTGTCTGCTTTCTTGATAAAGGTCAAACAGCAATGTGTTTCCCATGTTTCTGATGGAAGTGTTTGTTAATAAGGGTAAACAACAATGTGATCCACATGTGTCTGATGGAAGTGTTTGTTGATAACAATGTGTTTCCCATGTTTCTGATGGAATGTTGATAACAGGAAACAACAATGTGTTTCCCATGTTTCTAATGAAAATGTTTGTTGTTATGTATTTGACATTTATTTATGTTTCAATGTAAAGCAAAGCATATTTCTTTTGTTTTTTTTAGACGGAAGAGTTGGCGGTGAAAGTGTCGCACTCCCCGGAGGACAGTCTGACGGCCGTGGCGTGGCACCGAGACGGAACCAAGTTTGTGGCCGGAGGAGCCCGCGGACAGTTTTACCAATGTAACCTCGAGGTTAGTAGTTAATAGCCCTTATGTCCTGCTAGACCACTGCAGTGTTCACTGTGTATAGTGCTGATCAGTGGCGGCCGGTGGTCAAAATATGTGGGGGTTCACCAGAGTCATTAAGTTAGACAATAAATTTAGGAAAGGTACATACCTACTTATAAAGAAGTTTTATTCTCCGTTCCGTTAAATCGGAAACTATACTTACAACACAGTTTAAAATACAATTTCAACAATACATTTAAAAAAATACTGTAGGAACACTGAAATAACAACCAAAGGAAGTTTCTCACTTGTACTTTTGTTTCAATACGGGTCCTGTTTTCCCAATTTTCATTCAAACGCGAATTCCCAAAATTCATATTCGTAGTTATTGCTTCGGAAATATAAATATCAAACGAAAATAAACCAGATAAATGCAACAACAAATAAAAGATTCCTATTGGTGGATGTAGTAGCCGGGGACCATAAACAAACCAAAGTGGACTTATGATTTATGATATTACACAAAGATTCGGGTAACATTTTGCATTGGAGTTATGCCCGCCTGTTGACAACTAATCAGCTAATCACTCATTATCATTATAATATAGTGACATGCCTTGACTTGAAGAGAAGACCGCGCAGAACATTCGTTGAAAATAGTAGCTCTGCTGTTAAATTGAAGACAAAATATGGACAAAAACATTACATATAAGCGTTCTCGTTTAACACACCACTGTACGAACTGCTCCTTTCGATGTGGGGGTAAAATTCGGAGCGACATTCGCGCTTTCGTGAAATTTGCAAAGAATCGTATGTACCCACGCTTCCGACTGACTGTTCACGGGATTTGCTCACAAAGTAGTAAGATTCTGGACCGCTATCGAAAACGAACTGCTATGAAGATGGGCGCAAGGGCCGGCTCTCGTCGCTCAGATAGCACGTATAATAGGTACCTACCTACTGTACGAGATCTTGAGAAAATATTACAATAATTTATAACCGAACCGCGTTTCGTATTATGATCTTCAATTTTTGTGGGTTGTGCGGTGCTCGGGAGCTCTTATGGACTAGCCGCCACTGGTGCTGATGTTGATACTTATGGACTAGCCGCCACTGGTGCTGATGTTGATACTTATGCCTAATCCGGCAGAATCTCTACTGCCTGTGTTCTATTGAATCATTCCTCAAATAAAATATCTAGCAGTAGAGAGAAACAGGCACCGACTCTCGGAACAGTCACTTTCACCAATTCAACTGAGCTAAAATTTGGGTCAAACCTACACTATAGTGTCGCAACGTGACTTTACAGCGGAACTATGAAAGTTAAGCCACCTGTTAACATCCTTTGGGCTTGTTTCCACCACATTGATGCTCATTTCTTTATATGCCGATTCAATAGAATTCGGTAATCCCTAGTTTATAAACCGGTTAAGATTACATTTCGGTCAGTTTTAATTATTGGTGTAATCAACGATAACACAATTCACCTACAATGGAAAGCTCGAAGCAGATGACACTTGTGCGGTTGGCGGTCATTTGCGTGACATGACATCTATGTGATACAGTTTAATAAATGAGCTCTTGCCCGGAATAATGTTGTATCCAACAAAACTATCAATGTTGAGTTATTGATGGAATAATATTGGGCATATTAATATGCATCTTTTAAGGTATGGATTATGGTAATGAAATTTTTTTTAAGCCTGTGGCAGCCTTTTAAAGTTTGGTTTGTGGAAGAATGTTGTATAATGCCATTTATCAAAATCTCGGCGCATGGTTTAATTGATGGGAATAAATGGAGAAAATGAATGTCTTATGGCTTCAACTAGAAAGTCTTCAAAGCCAAGAAGCTGAAGGATGCAGGAAAGTAGAATTTGTCCAGAAAAAATATTATTAAGCTGCTTTTTAGCTGTTAAAACAGTTTTGTGGAATAATGTTAAGACAGTATTGAGAACGTAATTGGTTTCATTTATTCATATACACAGCGCCCTTGAGGTGATTTTCCACGAAAGCGGCGCTATATAAATTAGCCAATTATTAAATCGTTTTTTGCTTTTTAAGCTCAAACACATCAATGACATGTGTACATTTATGTTAGAAGAGCATGTTGCTTTTTGTAAGGTACGAAGAGTAAAAAAAAATACATTTTGTGGAATAACATTGTATGTGAAATCGTTCATATACAACATTATTCCACAAATTCTAGTAATAAACTGAAATAGAAATGCAAAAGTAATTGAGAAAAAGGAAGACTTGGTTTGTTTATAAGTTCAACCTATTTCAGATTATTTTCCTATGAACGTATTTATCTACACATAATTTTAACAGAATGAGATAAGGAATAAGTCTTGCTGTTTAATTTCAGAATGACGCGTACAACAGAAATAAAAAAAAATTCTGACGATTTTCTTAGAAGCAGAATATTGAAAAGTGAGGTTAACTCATTTTCAAAGTGGTTTACTAGCGCTTATTTATAATTATATTGCTACTTATTATTATAACAGATTCCAGGGGCATCACAAGGTCTGATGGAACAAAAAGTGGTTTATATGGTACAATCCACTTATTTCTTAACTGTTAATCACTTGGAAACCTGTATCCAAACATTCTCGAGTAGCATAACCACTGGAGTGATTACGGTCGAAAAATGGACCACTTTTATTTTCCTGCGATTGATAGCGGTCCAAAATTAGACCACATTTCCTACCATTCTTAAAACATTTATTGTAACTATTTAAAAAATTTCCATGGCCAGCCATTTATTTTAAAACTAGCTATTGAAATACTTTATCTATTATGACCAATGACCATAGGTGTCGCAAATCCGAACTTCGTAGACTATTTTAGAACAACGTTAAAAATAATTTTTTTAATTATTTTTTTTCCCGCCGAATTTTTGATTGGCTGTTTACGGGTAAAATTAAGTCCTTTTTCCATAGACATGCACCTTTCATTATCAAGTATACCACAGACAACATACAGAAATCGAAAATATTCTGTGTTGACTCGAATAAGTACCTCTCACGGCAGTTTCAAAGTAGAAAACATGCAGGATTCGCGCGGTTATAAATTTACGATTTTTTAATATTTTTTTTATAAATTCTGCAAATATGAGATAAACGGTAAAATACAGGTTAATTCATTGGCTATATAGCACTATAATAAGTTTTTATGTCCCCATGTTAAAATTCGAAGATATGATTTTTTTTAATGTTGGCGAAAAATTTAAAAAATGATCTTCTGGAAAATCTCGAGCAATCGAGGCAAATTTATTTATTTCGATAAAGGATTCGGATAAAGGCACAATACAACATTGAGGCATTTTGATTACAGTTAATAATAAATTTTTGTAGAAAACTCTCTATACTGTATAGCCGTGGTCGTCAAACTGCAGCCCGCAAACTGAAAAATAAATTGGATAATTTGAAAAAAAAAATTATCATATAATATTTTTCTGATTTATAAAGCGCCGCTGTCATGAAAAATCACCTTAAGGGCGCTGAAAATGAATATAATATCAAGTGTATTATTATCAAGAGTTAAATCATGAATACAAGAAGGAAGGAGGTAGCAACCCGGAATTTAAAAGTTAAAATACAAACAAAAAGATATAACAAATAATTTTTATCAAATTATTGATTTCGTGACAGTCTCACCTCCCCCCCCCCCACCCTCCCCGTCGCCAATAAGTGTGCGGCCTGCGGTGATACCTCGCTTGTTGTATGTGGCCCTTGACCAGAAAAGTGTGACGACCGCTGCTGTATAGGAATAAATAAGGATTGACTGCCAACTACACCAGCACCAACGGTTGATCCAGCCTTTCAGATTACATACCCGTTATTGAATGACTCTCAAAACTTTACAAAATGTTCTATGTATTATCTACAATACTGTAGATAATACATAGAACATTTGTAACATATTATCTACAATAATGAAAAGCTTAGTAAATATTTAGAATGAAATATATTGTCTCCACGGTTAATGACAATAATAACATCCAATAATCGTCAACATTACATTGCGCCGTTCAATCCCCAGCCGTTGGCTGTTGGTAGTTCGGGCTAGTGTTGCCAACCCGCAGGTGTCAGTAGTTTCAGTCAATCCTTTATTTACTGACTGCAGTAGCTGGAGAAGTTTCCCTGTTGGCCGCCAGAGACACAAGCAGTACCTCTGCCGGCAGATGAGCAAACGTGTGCTAATAATACATATTATTATATTACGATGTCTTACGTATGTATTTGTTTCCGTTCTCTCCAGGGTACGATTCTATACAGCTGGGAAGGAGTGAGGGTGAACGCCCTGGCCTGCAGAGCAGATGGATGCTCCGTGCTGGCAGCTGATACGCACCACCGGGTTCGCTCATATAATTTTGAAGACCTCACAGATGCCAATGTGTAAGGATCATTTACCTTTATTTTGATACCTGTGAACTTTTAAATGACTAAAAGAAGGTGGAAAATAATTTTGTCTGACTGTAAAAAATATTGCAGTATTATTGAAGTCAAGATTTTCGGTGTAGTCTATTTATTATACTTGTTTTTCCATCTTTGGCCTCTAAACTAACTAACTAACCATCACGCCGTTTCCCCGCAGGGGTAGGCAGAGAGGACGGACCGCCAAACAACTCGGTCTTGGCACACACTCTTTGCCTCGTCTTTGTATAATTTTATATATATTTATTATCTTTGGCCTCTATATTTTACAATATACATATTTCTCTTGCATACTCTTGGGAAAATGCCAATTGTGCAGGAAATATTTTCGCATTACATTATTCGATTCCAGATAAATTCGCTGTTTATGAATCTTTTAGATTTTAGTATTATAAATCGACATACGCAATTAAAAATATTATAATTTTGAACACAAATATAGATAAAGTTTTTAAATTTACTTACTAAGGGAAATGGTTTTTATTGTGTAAACTGTAATTACAACTTTATAAGAAACGGTATTATAAAATTTATTGTCACCTATTTTTTCTTATTTTCTTATTTTTTCGTTTTATTTAAAATATAAAAAAAAATTGCAAACCTTGACAAAAATGCTAAATGTTATTTCACAGAATTGTTTTAAAATTTTTAGCAGCGTCTATGGTAAACTATTAAATTTTAATGCAAAGCTTGGTGTTATCTCTTTCTAACACTGATTAAATTTTATATATTATGTATCTCACCGTAAAACAAAATGAGATAGCATGACTTTTATGAGTTTGTGTCAGACAGGGTGAAATATCTCCCAAATTGACTTTAGGGGACATACATTAATTACATGAGCTCAAAAGGGGGGGGGAGGGGTCCAGTAATCTCACGTTACTTGAAAATAATATATGAAATGGCCCAAATTCATCTCAGGGGGGTCGGTCAAGATTGGACGAAAAACTGCTCACGTAATTAATGTATGCCCCCTTAGGGTATTTGACGTCTGGTAGAAACTATAATATGGATAAACTCGTTCCTTCGAAATTCATGGACCTATGAAACCTAATTTCAAATGATATGATGGTTTTTTTGATAAAACCAACATGAGAAACGCGGAATGAATGCAAGGCTGATCTAAGCGTAAGGGACTTTTTGACCCCCCCCCCCCCCATCCCTGTTACACATCTTCACATTTGTGAGAACCCCTCCTCCTAGTGTGACATCACATATTTTGCAATTTTACATCTCAGAGCTGATGACCCCCCCATACCCCTTGTCACTCAATATCACACTTCTCTGCTCCCCTCCCCCCCCTTAAGGTGTGATGTAATTTATGGATGGCCCCTATTGAGCAAGATTAAGAAAAGGATCCTCAGATGGTTTGGACATTTAGAGTGAATGAACTAAGAAAGAAGTGAAAGGAGAATATCGCAAATGTGAATGGTAGAAGAAGTCGGGGACGCCCGAGGAAAACATGAAACGATTAAGTGAATCAGATATTTGAGTCAGTCAAGAGTCAAGAATCAGAATAATAGAAGAGTATGTAAGATATGAAGAATGTGAATGAGGCAAAGGGTGTGCCAAGACCGAGTTGTTTGGTGGTCCTACCTCTGCGGAGAAACTTAGTTATTTAGTTATGTATTATAACTCGGAATTGACTCAACTTAACACCTCCTTTTAAATTACGTCTCACCTTAAGGGGGGGGGGGGGGGGGGGGGATTGGAGTAGAGAAGTGTGACAAGGGTATGGGGGGGTCATCAGCTTTGTGACGTCACATGCACAAAAGACTGCGATACATGCAACTGCCACAAAAATATTTCCCCTATCCATTACACCCCCTCCGTCGTGTTTTGCCATAACACCCCTTCCGTCGTGGTATCCCGTTACGCCCCCTCCTTTGTGGTAAATATGACCGTGATGATATTAAATGTTGATGAAAATTTTAAAAATATTTCCAACTATTATTTTTACATGTAAAATCGCAAAATATGTAACGTCGCGCTAGGGGGGAGGGGTCAAAAAATCATGAAATTCGTGTGACAATGAGTTTTCAAATGGATGTTGAGTTGAGTTGATTCTGAGTTGTCATGGAACCGTATTATTAACGAATTCCAGTATAATAGCTTTGAAATGAACAATTACAAAAATAGCAATATGTTTAATTGTTATCCAGGATCCAAGAGGAGCACCCCGTGATGGCGTTCAGCCTCAACGCGGCGGGAACGCTGGCCCTGCTGAACGTGGCCACGCAGGGGGTGCACCTGTGGGACGTGGGGGCCCGCTCGCTGGTGCGCCGCTACCGGGGGCTCAGCCAGGGACACTTCACCATACACTCGTGCTTCGGGGGTGCCAATCAGGACTTCATAGCCAGTGGGAGCGAGGACAATAAGGTACGCTTTTTGTTATCTTTACATCGATGGCAGCCTGATGACGGATTTCCTGAGTAGATTATTTCCAGATTCTTCTTTTTCTTGTGCCCTGTCCGTTCAACGGACGTTGGCTATGCGGACTTTGTTTACTGCGGCCCGGAACAGCTCTACAGTAGACTGGCCAAGTCACTGTCTCAGGTTTTTCAGCCATGAGGTTTTCTTCTTCCAGGGCCCCGTTGTCCGGCAATCTATCCCTGCACTATTTTTTTTTTTTTTTTTTTTTTTTGATTTGATTCACCTGATTTATGCATGTGTGTTACATATTTGACTAATGTGGGCTTCACTGGGTGCTTTACCCGTGCTGAGGACCTCATTTTACAGTTTGATATGATTTATTTATTTTTTTTATTTTTATTTAAGATACATATAAAATAAAAACTAAAGAAAAAAGAGACTCAACAATAACATATGAGAATTGAAAGAAGGAAAATAGAGCAAAACAAAATAGAGTAAAATAACACTAAAATAAAACAATAGAATAAAACTATATAAATAGGATAGATACATATAAACCGATAGTGAAATTAAAAGGTTTTATATATTAGTGAGTATTGCAATGGTGTTTATGTCTATGTGTTTTTTTTTTTTTTTTTTTTTTATGTTGTGATTTTTTTGTAAAGTTGTCTTTTTTGGTCTTTAATCCATCTTTTAATTTAGAGTGTGAAAAGTTTTTTGTTTTCTTCTTTTTTTAAATCGAGTGAAAGATGGTTGAATGCTTTTATTGCCTGGTATTTGTGATGTCTTTGTCCAAAGCTTGTGTTTACATCCAGAGAAGTATGAGATGCAAGATCTCGTACTTCTCTGGATGTCTCATCACACGTCCTAGATATTGAAGTTTTTGGATTTTTATAGTTTTAATAACTTATTTTTCTTTATTCATCTGAACCATAACATCTTCATTTGTAACCTTTTCCATCCAGCTTATTTTAAGTTTTCTTCTGTAGATCCAGATAAACAAAGTTTAATTTTTTTTATCTGATTTTAATGCATTCAAATATCGATTGTTTAGTTGGATTAATCAGACTGAAATTTGATTTGTGTATGCAATTAGATGTAAAAGTGTACCCTTTATCTGGTACAGATTACTCATAAACACCACCAAATCAATTCTCTCTCATAATGGATTCCAGGCATCGATAGAAACAAAATATAAATTTTATTGGTAGGTAAAATTATTCTATTATAATGCAAAAAAACTTTTAGTATTTTTTTTTTACATTAGCCCAACACGGGAGGCTCTGAGGAAAATAATTACCCCCAGGGCCTATATCATCTTTGGGGATGCTTGGTCTTTTTAATGAAAGGAAAGAAAGGAAGTTTTTGGAAGGAATAAAGTATGAGGGGTGGGTAGGACCTGGGATTCAGTGTGTCCAAAGCCTAGACAAACCTCGCCCCAAGAACCCGCGCACCTCTGCTAAGTCACCAAACGCAGCGAACAACTCGGTGTGACCCATGGCAGAGGTGTTGGTTATCCAATAAATGGTTCCCGGGGCGGAGGTACCCATTCCTGCCTCTCAAATTGCAAGTGAATTAAACAAAATGTTTATTTGTTTTGTGGGTCACCAGTACGATATTTCTAAATTTCATATTAACCCCTCCGCAACGTAAGCAGATATAAACGTTAAAAATAGGTCAGCAGTCAAGTACAATAAGCGTGTTTATACGTCAGCGCGTGTGTTTCCATAGAAATCGTTATAACTCCGTTATTGTTTTAGTTACATCCCTAAAACAAAAAGTTAAAGGTCGATAGTAGATCAAGCTGCACATTTCTATCAAGTTGTCTATGGAAATACATAACAGGAATCAGCTGTCTACCGGCAGCTCCACCGCGCTCCATATTTTAAATTTTTATTAAATATTTTTATATGAAATGATAAAAAAGTGAGGTGACAAAAGTGTTTATTACACATATATACAATAGAATGAGTATTGTTGTTTGCATAATCTGTGATTTTAGTACCGTTTTCACATAAAAACATCACGCGAGTCATTTTTACCATATTTACTAATATTTATTTGTAATATAATAATTTGAAAGCCTATTTTGTAACCTTTCTAAAACAGTTTTTACTATTCGGCTACGTTCAGAAATGTTTCATTTATAGAGCTTTAATTGTGAAGCGATTATAACTAAAAGTTTTCGTAAAATGTCATTTCGTTTAAGACACCAAAAGCTAATATTCTCCAAAATTCGGAGGGGTTAATGTACTGGACCGTTATGCCTCGTGATGTTATTTTATAGCATATTTAATAATATACCTAAAATACAGACACGTGCAAATAATATTTTATGGTGAGCATTCTAATATTGCTTTTATTATCTCAATACTTAGTATTTGGAGATATCTAACTAATCAATCAATCAACTGGACTATGTAAATATCTTTGGACTGATGTCAGTTAGTACTTCTAGTGTAGAGTCTAGTTCATAACATAACAGCCAAGACATAGTCTAGTTCATAACTAGGCTTTGTCTTGGCTGCCTGGCTGCCATCTATATGGTAGCCAATATGGCAGTCAAGTTTTTACAAGTAACAGTCGCTGACCTTCTTAAATACACAACTCAAAAAAATCAAGGGGAGTTTTAAAAAAAGTAAAGTAATGCTAAATAAACAGGCTATCTGATCCATACGCCGGCCTAACTGAAAAAAAAAATTTCAAGCCCGTGGACCAAAAACAAAAAATTTACAAAATTATTTTCACATTATCTGATTGCATGAGAACCATAGTTCCTAAAAAATCTGGAAAGTAGAATCTTAAAGCGTCAAAATGCTTTTTTTGTCTCAATACGACCATTTTTCACCAAAATCACCAAAAAATTTGGATTTATTTTCATTTCCTTAATTTTTTTGAGTAGTGTGTTATCTTGCCTTCATTGATAGGTAAAACCAAGCCAACATTTTTGTTCTTTACTATCGAAACCAGATAAATTTTCGTGGACCCCCACTTACAACTTGTGAATCTCCATTTTTTTATCACGCCAACGTAGACCCCGTCGAGTCTCCCGTGGACCCCTGGGGGTCCACCTGGACCACTTTGGGAATCACTGATCTCACAAGTATTATTAATTAAATTAGAAAAGTTAAGCTCTCATCATACATAAATTTTCATTTTGACTTCGAAACTTGTAGTGGTTGGACGGAGTCTGTCTGTGGTGAAGATGCAGTCTGCAGGTGAAGATTGCCCCCATGGAAGACTAAAGAATGAATATTGATAAATATGGAAAATTTCCAGATGTCCAACTTTGATTGAGATTTGGTGATGATACTAAATGTTGTTGATTACAGAAGTATGATTTGTGGATGTATAATGTAGTTCTGATTCTGCATTCTGTTCCAGGTGTACATCTGGCACGTGCGCGAGGAGGAGCCCATAGTGACCCTGACGGGGCACACGCGCACCGTTAACTGCGTCAGCTGGAACCCCGTCTACCCCTCCATGCTGGCCTCCGCCTCCGACGACTGCACTGTCAGGATCTGGGGGCCCACCAGCCCCCCCGCCTAGGCTAGATCCCCTAATCCTCAGACTGAAGTGGGACTGATTTCTTTAAAAAATATAAATTTTATTTACGTCGATGCGAAAAACTAGCGTAAGCCGAAGAGTGGGTGTTATTACACTTAAATCTAGGATGTAAATATTATATTTAGAGTATCTTGGTTTAAATTTAAATTTGTCTAAGAGTGAAGTTGTTTTTTTTTCAATTTGACCGCAAAACCAATTTTGATGCTTCGTCCGTACTAAATTGTTGCTCATTCTTTTGTCGAACCTTCAGATGTGCCCAAATCTAACAACTTACCTTGCGCAGTGTATTCATTTTTCATTCCTAGTGTAATAACATGATAAGATTTTATTTTGCGACGAAACCGACCGTTTTATTCTATCGAAGAAAGCCATTATGCTTACAAAAATAACGATCTCATGTTACACCTTACCTTACAAGAGTCAATGACTTTCATATATTTTCATATACATCTCTGAATTTACTAAATACCATTCTTCAATTACAAAAATGTAATAAAATAGATAAAGTTCAGAAGTTGGATTCACAACCATTTGATTATTACGATAAATCCGATGTCATGTTTAACATGTACCGATTTCAGGATCTCACCCTGGGTTATCAGTGTACTCCAAGATTGTAACTTAATAATATTTATAGCCTGTATTTATTGGCCAGTACACTAACACTGTCGTTCTAGCAAATTCATATGTTGAAGCATGTAACAAACGTATTGTGATAATGATCACAGCATCTGTTAGAGGTCTGCATTGGCAAACACTTTTAGGCCTAACTTTACATAAGTAAATCTACAGCAACCTATCTCTCTCTGCTATTTTTATGCTCAAACTTGAACAGAAACCTCATTTATATCTGCAGACCAAACAACGTAGTATAAATAAGAGTTCAATTCTGTTTTCCAATAAGGAACTCCAGCGAAAAATATTATGGCTTTAAAATAATATGTTCATATAGATCAATAAACACTGATTCTGAATATATAAGTTTTATTAAATAATATTAAACGTTGTTATAAAAAAATTATTAAAAAGTCCATTTTTAATCGTGTCATTAACCTGTCACGGGCCAGGCCATTTCACGAAAGTTCACAAAAAAACACTAAAAAAGCACCATTTTGAACTTTGAATTGAATGTTTTGTTGATAAATTTTGAGCTATTGTATATTTTATTGACTGAATCACGTTCACAACACAATAAACTATCTACCAAAACAACATTACTTGCATTTATTACGTAAATTAATAGGTTTTACGATGTTTTATTCGCGGAACGCGTATTTATTGCGACAGTTGAAAGTGCGGCAAATTCTGACAGCCGATTGTCATAGAAGAAATCGTTTTAAAAATATTCCAGGGTTGCAAGGTGAATGAAACTTGTAGCGTCTCCGAGAGTAATGATGGCGCAAGCGATTCTGAAACTGTTCTTCATACAAATTGTGTACATAGAAGGGCCAAAATCGCAGACCAAAAGTTTTTTGTCGGAAGTATTATTCAAATATTTTGAATTATTTTCTCGCGCATGCGCATGTGACGCGCGCGCCGGCGCGTCTCTGGCCTGTCACCGGTTAAAACACACTGTCAAGTTGGTATTATTGAATGTTTAGTGCTGATGTCACTGCTCACCATAATTTTCCAGTCATTGTATTGAAATGTATGACACAAGCCATTGGTATTAACAACATTTCATGTTATTCGTTTATTTACATACTGTTTATAGAGATTTAGTTGTTGTGTTTATTGAAACATTATTTAGGCCTAAATAATTCAGTATCAAAAATAGAGGTATCACTATTAGTTTATCTCTATTATTTAAAATATGCAAAAACTTTAAACTATACAAAAAAAAATTGTAATGCTACTTCCACGGCCAATTCTCCGAACTATGAACTCCAAAATGGCGGACGTCGAACAGCTGATCCGGCGCCGTATCGTATGAGTTGCCTACCGATTTTTCGATTTCCTTGATACTGATTTCGATTCATGAAGCTAAAAAAAATAATAATTTCAAAAAAATTTTATACCACTCTTCCGTAATAATATTGAAAAATATAATAATACAATATAATAAATAAATAATTTCACCTAAATAATGTTTTTACTTATTGAATAGTTTCATAGCTTCTTCCATTGTCATACAAATTGACAACACCCATTGAAAATACAAAAAAACTTTTGGAGAGTGATGACGTCACACGATTCACCATACATACGGTAGTTTCAGGGGATTTTGAAAAATTAAAACTTTGACAATTATTTTAACTAACTCTAAAAATAAAAATAAATACATATGCAGTTTAAAATGCATTAAAAAAATATTTAAAAATTGAACTGGAGTTCCTTATTGTATCAAAATGTATTTGTATCCACAAATATTGTTGCAAAGCGTATCATGTAATTTCAATTCCAATTCCCGCTCGCAGACCTCTAAGACTCATGCCTCAATGGGAGTGTTTGTATTGTATTGTACCAGAGTGAAGGCTAGGAATAGATGCAGGGAAAAGACTTGTACTGTAGCCACCGATTTGTGAATGAAAACAATAAGTATGATTAATGTGAAACCTAAGGTTTTATTGTATGTTATTTTTTATAAAGTGTAACTATGCTTAGTGAATGGAGCGGACTCGAAGAATACCTAATTTATAATATTCAATGTGTAATGACGAGATTAAGAAGTAGTGGAAGAGGTGAAGGCTTTGCCGAGTGAACAGCAGTGCAGAACCGAGTGTTGTGACTTGAGATGCAGAATGAGACGTTTGCATCTTTGAGATTGTATTATTAAAAACACCAATGAAATAATTGTTGTACTCAGTGCCTCGAATAATAATTTGTGAATTCTCTAAAATATGGTAAACTTGGTTGTTGTGTGCCAAGTGATCCTGTTGTCTCCCCTCCCCCCTCCCCGCTCCACCCCCGTGGTGCCGTCGATGCCCGTTAGGGCCCACTCACTACTTGCGCCACTATTTGTAGCTCGAAAGTAAGAAAACGCATTTGAATGTCAGTTGTTTTTATGATATTTGATGAAACCTTTGAAAGTTATTAATTAATTTTATTCAATGACAGATGTGATAAAGTTTTTAGCATATTTTATTTCGTATATTATTTGGAAGGGTATAATTTGATAAGTTATTGCATATTTTGATAACCTACCTGGAGAGCAAGAGCAAAGGGGAGTGATATGATAATGATATGCTTGAAAGGTTTTGTGTAATTGTATTATGTATTATCAGTGTAGTTATTATTGTAGCAATACGGACAATCACCAAATATGATGTAACAAACCAACCGATATCACCCGAGCCATGCATGTCTATCCGTATACATCCGTTATACGTTACTTTAAAACAAACTTTGTTCAAATTTCTACTAAAATGAACCTTTTGTAATTTTTATTTGGAATGTAATAAAATTGTTTGGGAGAAAAATCTTATTGCTTTTTTTGTGTTGATATTCCTCTAAGATGCTGCAGTTGTAATATTATAGCAAATAATTTATCCGCTGGAGCGACAGCGCATTTTGAAACTTTTTTCTCCGTTTGCTAGAGATTTTCAAAAGATAATTTTAAAAATTTTTCTCCAACATTAAAAAAATCATATCTTCGAATTTTTACATGGAGGCAAATACTTTTTATAGTGCTATATAGCCAATGAATTAACCTGTATTTTTCCGTTTATCTCATATTTGATAGACTTATAAAAACATATTAAAATATCGTAAAATTTATAACCGCGCGAATCCTGCGTGTTTGTTACTTTGAAACTGCCGTGAGAGGATTCGAGTCAACATAGAATATTTTCGATTTCTGTGTATTGTATTGTAAGGTATACTTAATGAAAGGTGCATATCTATGGAAAAAGGACTTAATTTAAACCGTAAACAGCTGATCAAAAATTCAGAGTGAAAAAAATATTTTAAAAATTTATTTTTAACATTGTTATAAAATAGTTTACGAAGTTCGGATTTGCGATATCTATGGTCATAATAGATAAAACATTTCAATAGCTTCGTTTTAAGTCCAAAATAACAAATGTGGGAGCTACAAATATTTTTAAAAAAAAATCCGAATCAAGGAGATGTAATTGTCTTTTTTATCCGAAAAGCAAATGGAGACATTTAAAATGGCGCCAATTTATGGCAAAAATCGCTCCAGTGGTTAAACAGAAGCATTTTTGGCAACCATCTGTACTCTGTAGTCTACATATCTAGTAATGTCTACATATCGGGTTATATAAAATAGGTCTGAGGTTTAATAGTTTTACAACTATCTTGAGAAACTTTTTTGTAATAATGACTAGTTGCTTATATTGGTGCTTTAAATTGAGAAAAACAGGATGAGATACCCAACAACAATATATTTTGTTATAGAGACAAAATGATACACAGATTAAAAAAAATCAGAGTGTGCAATTCACACGTGGTAGAAGTGAAACCTTAAGAAAACTAAAGTAGACAAGAGTGGGAAGGCTACGAAACACCGCACAAAGAGGAGAATGATAGGCTGTGAAGCATCGCACAAAGAGGAAAACGATAGGCTGCGAAGCACCGCACAAAGAGGAGACCGATTATACTCATTCTCTCGCAGGCTAAATCCTATAGAGATGTATGTGTTTGTCTCTTTTTAGTGTTGCTATTTTTCGTTTCGTTGAGTTTCAAATCACAACGATGCTAAAGAAGTTTAGAAGAAAAGGAGAGACCTCACAGGGATGGTGACTGGGTTGACAAATACATGAGAAGGTTGACAGATACACGCGGTAGAAGTGAAACCTTCAGAAAACTAAAGTAGACAGTTTGAAATCAATTCAGTGTTCCTTGACCAGCCGACTAAAGTAGTAAGCAGATTTTTCGTTAACATTTCATTGTATTTACCTTCATTCGTAATAAAATACTCTTTTTCATTTAATTCATTTTAAACAAAAAAATTTATTCACTCTAATTTGCACAAATTTGCATAAAAATAAAATCAGTTCCTTTGGGTTTATACACACGTTTTATTGAATTAACTTTCCGCAAATTGTAAGATGCCAGGTTTCATGCCTACGTGTGATATTTGAATGTATTTTTCCACCGTGCGCGACAACATCTGGCATCGAGGACCTTCCTGCCATTTTGAATGCCGTGAAAGTTTGAAATCAATTCTGTGTTCCTTTACCAGCCGACTAAAGTAGTAAGCAGATTTTTCGTTAACATTTCGTTGTATTTACCTTCAGTCGTAATTAAATTCTCTTTTTGATTAAATTCATTTTAAACAAAAAAATTTATTCACGCTAATTTGCACAAATTTGCATAAAAATAAAATCAGTTCCTTTTGGTTTATACACACGTTTTATTAAATTCACTTTTCGCAAATTGTAAGAAGCCAGAGTTTCGTGCCTACGTGTGATATTTGAGTGTATTTTTCCACATCTGGCATCGAGGACCTTCCCGCCATTTTGAATGCTTTGAAAGTTTGAAATCAATTCAGTGTTCCTTGACCAGCTGACTAAAGTAGATTCTCCTTTCATTTTGCATAAAATCACTTCGCAAAATTCTTGCATAAATTCGCCCCCAAGTATTTTCCCTTAATTGTTTTTTAGGACCGATTGCGAAGTCATTTAACAGGACCACTCAGTACTCAGTCGACCACAGCTCCGGTCACCGAGAAGAATTCCTCATTGATTGTCTCTGGGAAATCACCTACTGCTGGTGAAATGGAGTAAAATGGAGAGGCATGTTAACTCCAGGACTTCATGGGACTCCACGACTTCGTGATTATTATTGGTCGGCGACTTTGCCTACATATGATCTGACTTGCAGAAACCCGACATATTGGGTTCTGCAAATCGGATCAGATAGAGGGTCTCCGAGGGCCTGGTAGCAGACAAATTATATTTGGGAGTAAAATGGAGAGGCACGTGCGCATCAATAAAACACAATATTTGGTTATTTACATGAAATGTATAGAAAGAAGCCACCAGTGTTGTGATTTAGCTATATAAATGTATTCTCCTTAACAGTGCATTAACTTACACGAGCATTAATATAATTTCTAAGATTTGTTTTATTTGTAAGATCATTTCATGTGCGTTTGTTTGGTTGGGAAGGGCGATCAGCCCCCCCTGGGAAGCATCCACTACCTCCAGTTAGTAGCCCTAGGGCTGAGCCGAGCCGCCTAACGGTTAATTTATTTTATGTTGATACAGTAAGACTAAATACATAAGAGTGCAATGCTATTGTATTGCCTCTAGTAAGACTGCAATATAATTGTGTCCGCAGCAGGCATTATTATTTGTTTACTGAACAAGATCAGTCGGTAGCTAGGTTCAACTATTGAAGCGAGAGAGTAATTATATGTATTCCGATAATCTTGAAATACGTAACTATAAAAATATATTTTATTTAATTTATTGGGGGGCTGGAATTCCAATAATCCATGCACTTGATAGCTGCAAGACGAGTTGTTATCTAGCCTCCTACATAGTTAAGTAAATTCTAAAGTAAAATCCATGCTAATTTGTACAGCGCTATATAAGTTGTCCAAATTTATTATTATTATAAGAGTGGGATGGGTACGAAGCACCGCACAAAAGGGAGACTGATTATACTATCTCATTCTCACACAAATTCTATCGATGTATGTGTTTGTCTCTTTTTAGTGTCGCTATTTTTCGTTTCATCGAGTTTCAAATCACAACGGTGCTAAAGAAATTTTCACTTCAAAAAGGAGAGACCTCACTTGGATGGTGATTGGGTTAACAAATACATGAGAAGCGACAAACAGAAAGTCATAAAAAATTATATTTTACAAAAAATTATATTGACTTGAATATAAAATGAGGTTTGTTGATATAATCGTATTATTCATTGCTTATCCTCTCCTGTAAATTATTATTATTTATTATTATTCGTAATATCTCGAACAGAGTAGTACGAGGTAAATAGTTACAAGGGGTTAAATAATATTTTGTAAATAATTTCTGATTATTTTTAAATGTTCCAAAAACAATCTATTTGGTATGTTAGTATGAAAAGCATTCGATTTACGTTTAAATATGAAACATGCAACATTCAATTAAAAATTTATAGCAAGTTTCCTTTCGTGTTCGTGATAAAGCCAATGTTGACTTTTATTTGTTTTTGAACCGGTATCTTGTTATTCTTGTTAGATTCTGCTTTAAACCATAGACAAAAATGAAAACATTGTGCTGTCAAATTGACACCGTTGACACCTCAAGTTTGTTCAGATTGTTTTGCATGTTTAAATACTTTCTGTGTGCTTATTAGCATGGTTATATATGGAGTTTATATTGTTAGTAAATCCGGCGGGTTAATATTTAATCACGACCACAATGTCCCAAAAATTGAGACGGAGAAGACGTTCGGGTATCCTTTGGATATCAAGTTGCAATATGAGAATAAAAAGGTTGTCGTAGCATTTGGACAGAGAGATGGCATAAACGGTGGGTAATACTGAATAAATCTCTTCAATTAGCATTGCGAACGCGGCGTTTTAATAATAATACCAAAAAATAACAATTTATTTGATTCTGAACGAGTTGCTTCAATCATTGAATTAAATTATGTTTATTTTTCAGTTGGTCACGTTCTGTTGTCAGTCAACGGTTCCCCCGTAACGGGACGCCTGACGGAGGATGGGCGGGATGCGTTTGAAATAATAGAGAAGAAGGAGAGCTATCCCCTGAGTCTGAAGTTCGGGAGGTTGAAGATGACCACGAACGAGAAGATTTTCCTCGCCAGCATGTTTTACCCTCTGTTCGCCATCGCCAGTCAGCTCAGCCCGGAGACGCGCAGCTCGGGGATAGAAACCTTAGAGGCTGATACCTTTAAATTGTACTGCTTTCAAACTCTCACAGGTAAATCTTTACATATTATAAATTAAAGTCCGCCGCCGTGTCTGTCTGTCTGTTCGCGATAAACTCAAAAAATACTGAACGGATTTTCATGCGGTTTTCACCACTAAATAGAGTGATTCATGAGGAAGGTTTAGGTATATAATTTGTCAAGGCTTTCTATAAATTGGTTGAAATATATAAAGGAGAATGTTTGTAACGAGTGGGCTGGCTAGCGAGCGGTGTGGTTTTGATTTGTACGCAAATCTACAGTTTTATGCCGAGGTTGAAGGTCACTGTCTATATTTGGTTTCGAAAACTCTGTAAAGCCCGGGACTTCGCCGGGACATCGCCGGGGACTTCAGCTAGTAAATAATAATTAGTAATAATTTATGATATAAATGCCATAGAAATTTTACAGGTTTCAGATTTAACCTTTAACTAGCGTCGTGCATTTTTTGTAACGTTAGTACTGATGTGAGGCCTGATAGGCCGCGTATATTATGCAGTGTTTTATAAAGAAAATGATGATTTAAATATCTGTCTTTGCATTAGGATGTTAAATGAAGTGTTATAACAAAAACTATGCATAGAAAGAAAATAAAATTTATTAAATTTTTAAATATAAGACTACAATAAAAATTTGCTTGAATTTTGGGGAAAAATCTGACTATTAGATAAAAATGATCAAAACACAAAAAAAAACCCCTCACAGAATAACAAAAAATTGTATTTCTTACATAAGACTAATATAAATTTTAGAAAAAAAATAGAGTAGGTACATACACCTTCTGAAAAAAAAATGTCCACAGTCGAACTACACCTTAAATTCTAAGCACAGTCAGGGCACACTTGTTTCGCTTGACGATGACGGCGCCTCCAGGTGTTCAGGTTGAGTTTCTTCGGTATCAGAAATATCAGTGATAGTATCCGTATCATGCTCAATGTGCTCCGGACAAAAATCTTCTCCAACGTCGTCAACCTCCGATCCGCTGGAATTTTCATCCGCGATCCAGTTCTCAATCACTTGCGCAAAATTTGGATTGGATTCATTTACACATATCCGAGATCTCTTTGGATGCGGTAAATCTGTCGCAGAACTATTTATTTTACTTCCTGAAGTCCCTGGTACATCCATAGTTAACAATATCTGTAAAAATAACAATTTACTCTAACAATAAAATAAAACAAAAAACTTACGTAACTACTGACGTGAGGCCTGAGAGGCCGCTTCGAAATTTCAAATCGTAATTACTCACCAAATGCGCGCATGAAGACACTACTTTCTGCTCCCACGTCAATGTGCGTACTGAACTTGCAGCTACTTAAAAGTGGGGATTGGTGTTACGCGGGGTAAACTAGCAAGTCAAGTACCTGCCGGGGCCTGTAAGACCGCACGACAGCAGTTAAAGGTTAATGCAACTCATTGACTTTCTCTTTTAATTTGGCTTCAATAGTATTTGATTGAACTGTGAATATAAATGTAACCTGTAAAAACCACTTCTATGATTCCAATGAATTTATGTATATCATAAATCTTATAGAGAGAATCTTGTTCCCAAGAATTTCTAAGAATTCTGTTGGCAGTCCAAAATATAATTTCTTAGAAATTCCCAAGAAATCCTGTCTCGCCGATTACCAAGAAATATTTTCTAGGTAAATATTACTAAGAAATATTAAATTCTTTGGAATTGGTGTGCCTTTCGTAATAAGTTATTAATCACAGCTTTTAACAAGACCAATCCGATTAGTTTCTGTTTTTTAAAATGCATTTTAGTGTCCATTAAAGCAACTAACAGTTCTAACATGTAGACGAGAAGTCTCTCTTAACGCTTAGGGACTCGCACGTCAATTTGTGACACAAATACTCGCTACCGGGAGTGCTGGACCCAGTATAATATCATATGTTTATTCCAAAACTGCTCAATAAGAGTGTTTGAAAGATGTTTAGTTTCTTATTAGGATAATATATGAATAAAAAAATAGATATGCAATCAAATACTAATATTTATTGTTTTAATATTTACTTAATTTGATTAATCAGCAGGGGTGCCCGTGTTCATGGGGTGAGGTTTGTCTAGGTCTTGGAGGCGGATGACCAAGACACACTGAACCCCAGATTCGTACCCACCCCTTAAACCCTTTTCCTTCCCAGAACTCTCCTCTCCTTCCTTTTCCTAAAAAAACCCTCCACACAGCGTCCCCAAAGATGACATAGGCCCTGAGGAAAATTATTTTCCTCAGCGCCTCCTGTGTGGAGCTCATGTAAAAAAAAAAACTTTCGATTAAGTAAATAATTTTTATTATTTACTTAATCAAAGGAGTCACTACAAAAATAATAGGAATTTTACCATACTTTTATGGCAAGATTAAGTCTAATTGTTATAATTTCTGTAATTAGGGAACGTACCCATACTACGTAACACGTTTAGGAGGGGGGGGGGTCTTCAAAATGTCACGCTCCATACAAATTAGCGGCGGGTTGCTTAGGTTTTTGGTCACCGGGGGGGGGGGGGGGGGGGGTTAAAAATTGCAAAAAGTTGGTCACGTAGTATGGGTACGTTCCCTTATATATTTTACACTAAATCACCTTTATTTTCTTACAGCTCTATAATAAACCTACTTAGACAAAATAATAATGAAAGATCAATCATTATAGAAAAAAAACTAAAACAACTTTGAAAATTAAGACAAAATAAAATATCTTCTTTGGAATCTCTACATTGTTCTGCTGTCTATTTTTACTACAAATTTAGTTATAATAATTTGAACAAAGGTGCTTCATGTGCTCTACACATTTAAAAAAAAAAAAATTTATTGAAATTTTTTTTTGTACAATACATACAAATAGATACATGAATATAATGAAAGAATATAAAAAGCTTAATACAATTATTGTCATTAAAATTATACATTTTTAAAAAAATATTCTCCCATAAAAAGCAAATGCTTGTGTGTACGGGAAGAAGTATTATTCGTTTGGTTATTTTGTTTGTTTGTTTGTTTTTTTTTTATTGCTGTTTTTATTTATATTTAGTACTTTTGAAATTTAGTTTATATAAAGAATAAGAGAAATATATACATATATATATTTAATTTTTTATTTTATTATTATTTATTTATTTTTAGTTAAGGTTTTCAGTATACTTTTTTAATTGTGTTTTGAAATTTTTGAAACTGTCATTAAGGGATCTTAAATTTTCTGGTAATTTAATAAAGAAATTTGTTCCCAAGTATTTGTTGTTTTGTTGACCCAAAGTTTTTTTACAAATGGGAATTGGTAACATGTATTTTTGCCTGAGATTTGCTGTGTTTTTGAAAGGTATGGTTTTGTTTAGGATATCCTCTTTGTAAACTTGTAAGGTTGAGTGATACAGGAAAAGAGTATTTAATTTTCTGACCTTAAAATCTTTGAATATGAGTTCAGATGGATATAAAAATTATTTTTTGAATATTATTTTAATTGTTAGTTTTGCGCAATGTAAAGAGATTGTGTGTGAGTTTTATAGGCGCCACCCCATCCTATTATTCCATATTAGATTATGGATTGACAGAAAGCGAAGTACTTCATTCTCAGTAGTTCTTTATTTAGAATGTGTCTCAAACAGCTAACGTTAACAAGCTAAAAATATAGCTCAATTTTCGTACTCTGTTTTTAAGAATGGTTATATGCGGTATCCATTTTAGACATTGGTCAATAGTGATTCCTAGATATTTGGTTGAAGTTTTCATTTCATTATTAGTACACAGTAAGTTACAGTGGTGTTGTTGAGTGTTTGGTGCAGAGTGGATCCTTATGTTTATTTCATGCGGCGTGTTAGGTTTTTTTATGAAAAATGGTATGTAATGTGTTTTTTTAGAATTTGACGTTAGTAGGTTATTGTCAAACCATGTTTTTAATTCATTTATGTCTGTGTTAGCCTTTTTATTTAGTTCTAACCATGTGTTTGCTTTTGGAAGAAGCACTGTGTCATCTGCATATGAGACAATTTCCCCGTATTTAGCAACTTCAAATATATCATTTACATATAATATGAACAAAAGTGGTCCTAGAACTGTGCCTTGTGGTATTGAGAAGTTACTACTTTCGGAATCACTTAGTTCATTTAATAATTTTACTTGTGGTCTTGAGGGAGCGGGCCGGATCGGTAGAGTCGGGACGAGAAATAAAAAGTGTCAGTCAGTGAAGTGAGTCTGTCTTTATTGTTGCGCTACGTAGCGAGGTCGAAGCGGAGCGGAGTGACAGTGGTGCCGTTTGTGTTGCTGCTGCGTGATGATGAGTGAAGAAGGTCAGGAGACTACGGCGGTGAAGATCACTGGTCTTCAGGGAGCCGGCGTGTTGCTCTACACCATGGCGGTGTAGAAGTGACCTTGGTCCAGGTGGTGAGGATGCTGTTTGTTGGCTCGCTGCCGGTTGTTGGTTGCTGGCTCGTTGCCGGTTGTTGGTTGCTGGCTCGTTGCTGGTTGCTGGCTCGTTGCCGGTTGTTGGTTGGTGAAGTTCTTCGAAGGTGCTGGAAACGTTCCTGGTGGAAATGTTGTTCACTGCTGACTGCGCGGGGCCGGTGCCCGGCGCAGGCACGTACTTAGTCGCGGCACTGCTCGGACTGTGTTGCTTGACCGATGAATGAAGACTGAACTGAGACTCAGCGAGCGAGTGCTTGCTTATATACTCGCGGCGAGTAATTACTCTCACGGTAGGCAATGCTGGGTGAATTCACGCAAAGCTGAGAAATCGCTCGAACCTTCTGTGGGCACTTGTATGGTACAGCCACACGTTCTAGGCCTTTCGCATAAGTGGCGGAATTATTATTTACGAGGCGGCGCGGCCGGCCGTAGTAACTGTAGGTATTTCGGTGTGCTTCTAGCGCGTTCGGTCGGAGTCCAGTGGCGGCGCAATGAATTCGGCAGACGTGGCCGCCACAGTCTATTTTCCAAAAAGCTTATAATCCAGGATAGCACCATTCCATTTATTCCAATTGATTTGATTTTTTTTATTAAGTTAGTATGAGATATACCATCAAATGCTTTTTTAAGGTCAATAAATATTCCAACATATTGGTAAATTGCATTTTACTCAAAAAAACTTTGGTGTTTCTATCTTCTTTTCCGGTTACACAGGCCGTTATCGCCTTCTTGTTCGGAATACGATTCATGCTCACTTATTTCTAAATAGTCTTCAGTCTCAGAACAGTCTTCGTTTCTGTTTCTTAATTGAGATATTATTCTATTTCGTTAGGTCTCAAAAACCGATTGGTAACCATTTTCTACGAAATAAAGTAAAAAAAGGTAAATTAATGGTATTAACGTAATGGAAAAAACACTAATGTGTTTAGTCGCTACCGGGTCCAGCAGACCCAAACACACCTTTTATGTCCATATTACTCACACGCAGCGTGCTAACTGACGACTTAGATCGTCGTCTGCCTTGCTACACTATCGTTGAAACGTACTAAGAGCAGCAACGTCGCAAACGTCAAAATTGTAAAGTTACTACACAAAATACAAAAAACTGGGTACGTTAGACCCATTAGCGAGTCCTTAAGTGTTAATGCGCTTGATATTCTCATAATAGATAATGGTTATGTTATGATGGAATATTTTGATATACAAATAAAAATAAACCATTAACCTGTTCTGACCTTGTCCTTCATACAGTTTCTTTATACATAAGCATTAAAATAACATTTAAAAGCATGAAATGGGATGTACACTAGGGTGGAACACTTTGGTATGAAAAATTTTTTTTTTTCGAATTTCGAATTGGAATACCAGGTAAAAGTTGCTTTATGTAATTGTAAATAACACTCCTTAATTTGGAAGTTCTAGCTCGACAGCTTGAGCTCCCGCCATAGACTTCAAATTTTTTTTAAAAAGTTTTTATGGACGTTTTGTATTATCCACCTATAAACAAAATAATAAGTAAATATAATATTTTATGCATTAAATGATAAAATAAAAGTAGATTTTAACCAATAAAATCATTTATTTCAAAAGTAAACACAGGTTCAGAAAGTTATGTAGGTATGAATAACATCATTTTTTATGACAAAAATCCTTTTTCGTCTCAAACCTTGGCAAGAGCTTTCTAGATGCTAATTTAGATTTTATGAATCCCTCTTATCTTGTCTTGTCGCATACATTTAGAGCTGCTTTTGTCACAACTTTCACAGATCTTTCCACAGCCTGGGTGTGGCAAGGTAGTCTCATAAACTCCAACACTGTATCTTCTCCATTTTCCATGAGATCTTGTAACTGCTTATCGGAAATATTCATCAGTATTGAGGGTTTGTATATATTTTGTTACCAGTCAATCATGTCTACGTAAGAACGTGCATTTAAGTCCACTTTTGGCACCTCAAACAGAATTTTAATTAACTTGACGAGCCTTTAAAATGCGTCTTGCAGCGAGTTCTCTAATGTGCTTATGTGAATCATACTCAACAATAAGTTTTCTGGATAAGCAAAGTAACTGTTTCGAATTATAACAGGGTCCACTATCGCTAACAACTCGTTGAAAAAATATCTAGTGCTGTTAATGAGCTTCCATAAATGATTTGAACCATCTTTGCAGGATGAATGTGTTTTGATAGCAAACCTAATGTGTTTTGATAGTTTTGATAGCAGGAGCGTATGATTTGCTAAAGTCACAAGATTTTGTTGTGGATTTTCCGTCGAAATATTCAAACGCAGTATGCAATTAGCTCTTGTCAACCAGCGGGCATGGAATAGATTATCTGGGCTTCTCTGTAATAAATCAGGAGAGCAGGATCCATTTATGACAGCAGTAGTAATTTCTTGTAAATATTTCTGGTCTGTACTGAGATCTGTGGATATTTGTGGAGGTAGTTCACCTTCTATCTTCTCAAAGTTGGCCAACGGCAGCGTCTCGCAAATCTCTAATGCTTTACCAATTTGACCTGCAAATGATTTAGGTCCTGCAGTAGGGCCATCCAAATAGGTAAACAAATGCCTCAATGGTAACTCATTGGCGTGTAAGAGACAAATTATCCATTGCAATGGTCGAGATAGTCTGTTTGCCAAAAGACGAATCACGCCTCTCACTTTCCCTGCATTTGTGTTTGTTCCATCACAGCCAACAACCATTAAGCCCTCTAGTGATATCTTTTCAGTCGTTAAAAAGCTGTTGATAGCTCTTTCAATATTTCTTGCGCTGCCCGATGTTGGAATCACATACCCAACATAAATAGAACCTGGTTCTTTTATAATCGAAATATGTTCCTCTTGTACAATCACTCTTAACCTTTTCGATCCTTTTAAAACAGTTTTAGCCTGTTAGTGCGTTGGTCTTCTAAAAACATTTGTTCCTCTTTTGGCACTTTTTCCCTCAAACAAGTACAGCTCACAATTTATTTACATGCAGCTATGTCAAAAAGCTTTCTACTTTGTGCTCTGAACTCTTCTAATTTTTCTTCCTTAAGTTTCTTCAAAGACTTTTTCAAATTATAACACTTTGAGTGATAACTTTTTAGTAACTGTAAGACTCGTTTGTATGTGACAATTGGAATAGAAGATTTTATCCACAATTCTTCAATTTTTGTTACAACTATTTCGGCAATTTCCATAAACGTAGGTTCTTTTGATGTGTTATTCCTTACTTTTAAGTCTTGTCGAACCCATTCATAGAATTTCATCACATTTTCATTGGTAGGTAGGATATTCTCTTTCAAATCTGCACTTTCACCAATAAACGGACATTTTAACATTTGTCTTGTAGAAGTCATGTTAAATCACTTAAAAAACGTTTATCAACAAGTACTTGTGAATATAATTGATGTGCGACCCTTCACCTTGAGACAATTATCGTTTAAACAAAACACTGCATTTCGTAGATTGTCACGTGTCGCCCCCCGCTTCGTCCCGCACTTTGCTCCTTTGTCACAGCGCCAATAATGAAATATTTGATTGCAACAGCCAACTATATTTAAATATGTTATTAAATAAAATAAACCTAGTTTAATAAATTCTGTACTGTTTTGTAGGCCGCGCAAATAGCCCCAAAAACGTCATTTTTGTAAATGTTCAATGTCTTGGCGGGGGCTTTTACCGTTGTCTGATATTTTTAATTGCGGTAACTGATGGCAATTGGCAACTTAATACAACTATTCCAAATAAAAATTAGAAAAAAAAAATTTCGTTCCACACTAATGTACACTAGTGCGGAACGAAATTTCTCCACCCTAATGTACACACTACTAATGTTTGTAAACGCCTACGGTCTATTGTGGGTAGAATTTATAAAATAAAATATTTCGTGCCTTTAAATTAAATTAATCTACCTATCTCTGGCTGAATCCACAATCCGTTATGGAATTACTTCTTGGGGACATTCTTGTAAAACTAATATAAGTTATATCATATCCAAACATTACAAAACTCCCTTACAAAATTGTTAATCCATAAATATACCAATGCACACAAAATCAACACTAAATTAATATATAAGTCTCTGAATGTTTTACCAGAGGATTATTGTTTTATAATATTGTAAGTCAACATCTTGTATTGTCTGATTCCTTGTAATAGGTAAAGAGTTTTTCATAAACGTAATACAAGATTCACTCAAAATGAAGGATTGGTGGTTCCGAAATGTACCAATAAATACGGTGAAAGAACCCTAAACCATATTGTACCCAGAATATTTAATAAACTATCAATAAAGTTAAAAATATAAACGTTTTTACAGCTAAAGTCAAACATAATCTAAGGAAATGGCTATTAGATATTGAAAATTTATATTGATGCCCTACCGAAGACCTTGTTTTCCTAATTGGAATTCACGTTCCAAGGAAATGGAAAATCATTATAAATTTGTATTACCTTATGTATATTAAACTATAGAAGTACTTGATGATTATATTAATTTGTTCACAATTCATTTATACTTATTTATTGTATAAGACTTACACTGCTTTTTACATATTTATATTTATACTTTTCTGCAATTTAACCAACTTATCTTTATCTCAGTGTTGCTGTAAAACTGAAGCAATCACCACGTATGTACATGAACTATATCTAAGAAAAAACTGATTTTAAAAATTCAAATCACTGTGATTTTTTGACATTTAATGATTTGATATTGAATACTCTACCTACATACGTTCCATCTATCGCTACCTGTCAATAGATGGCAGTAAATGCACAAATCTAACCATATCGCAAAATAAACTAATAATTTGCGCTAATAAACAACAGATGGCAGTTAACGCATAAATCAAGTAAAAATATATTATTTACCGCTATTGTTCAATAGAGGGCAATAAGTGCATACAATATCAAATTCTGTTGAATATTCTTTGAAAATGGAAAAAGGTAATAAAACACCTAAATCAAAAAATGAGGACCCGTTTACAAAATCCTGCCTGACCCCAAGATCTCCAAATCAACACGAGGAGGATCCTTATTCAGATTCGGAGGATAAAAGAAAAAATGAAGAAGAAACGTCCACAATGATAGAGGCAAACGAGGTAAATAATGCCCTGAAAAACTCAAGACTTACCATAAATAATATTAAAAAAATAATAACGGAAGGGAAAGGAAAAATCATTCTAAAAGAAAAAATAAACGAAGGCATGGATCAACTATTCGACATTATTGCACACTTAGTGGCTGAAAATAATGAAATGAAGGGCGAATTAAAAATATTACGACCACTAATAAAAAACTCTACCCTAAATATTATTGAAATAAAAAATGTAATGAATGAAAAAAAGTCGCTTCTCTTAAACATGGCAGAAAAAAATGAAGAATTTAAAAACAAATCGCATCTCACCAATATTAATAACCAAAATAAAGAAATTAAAACACCTCTTCCGGCACAGGACAACACACATCGCAGAATTAAAACAGCACAACTTCAATGGAAAGAAATAAAAATACGGATCTTTGGAGAAGAAGCAGGCCACCAAATAAGAAGAAATCTGGAAAAAAACTTTAAAGATGTAGATTGTTCCAGCTATATATACCCTGGGGCAACACTAGACTGGTACACGGCAAACATCATAAGAGAAAGCAAGAATTTAAACAAAAATGATTTTGTAATTTTAATAGCCGGAGAAAATGAGACATCCCCTAAAAACTTTCTAAGCAACTTGTACTACACCCTACGACAACTAGCCCATACTAATGTCCTAATACATCCAGTTACTAAAAACAACTATTTAAACATCTATAAACTGAATTCTGAGATTATATCTCACATCTTCGAATTCAAAAATTATTGTAAATTTAGTGGGCCCATTTTTTATGAAAAAATGAATAGCCATACAATTATCAAAATGATGAGCTTAACAAGGGCGCATATAAAAAATGAGATCACTAAAATATCAGTCTACAATTTTGAGCACCCACATCCATCAGAAAAAAACCCAAAATATATTCATTCATCCATTCATACACAAACCCGAGATGACAGGAACTCACCTTATCCGAAAAAACAAACTATTTTTTTATGAATAATACACGTACTCCTAAACCTGACGACATCAAACCCACCTTCATAATAATGCATCAAAACGTGCAATGCATTCGAAATAAAATCTTAGAATTAGAAAATATTCTATATGAAAAAAATATCGATGTACTTTGTGTTAGCGAACACTGGTTACAAAAGGACGAAACAACATCTATTAATTTTAATGGTTATAAATTAGGTTCAATTTTTTGTCGAGAGAGTCATATTCATGGAGGTGTCTCCATTTACTTAAACGAAAACATTATATTTAAAGAACTAGAATTTGTTAAACAAATAACAAAAGAATTTGTATTTGAATGTGTTGGTATTGAAATTCCAAAACTTAAAATGATAATTTGTACAATTTACTATAATGACTCTGATATTAATATTTTTTTTGAACAACTTGAACTTTTACTAAACAAAATTTGCAAAAACAACAAAAAACAAATAATACTCTGCGGTGACTTAAATATTGATACAAGCTACAAGAACAAAAACGCAGACTCACTCAAAAACACATTAAAATCTCACAACATACGCTTGATTATTGATAAACCTACTCGTATACAAGGAAATAAAAAAAGTATAATTGATCATATAGGTACAAATATACCAAAAAGCTCTTACACATGGGAAGTCACAGAATTAGCTGTATCAGATCACATGGCACAGTTAATGCACGTAAAAACAGAATATAATATAAACCAAACGTGGTATACAAAAAAACAATTATTTAACACAGAAAACACTAACATTTTTAACAACTACTTATCATGTATATGTTGGGAACCACTGAAATCCTTTGAATCCATCAATGACAGCTACGAATACTTCATTAATGAAATAAATAATGGTATGAAGTTTTGTTTCCCCTTTAAACTGTATAAATATCCCCAAAAACGCAAAATAAATTGGGTAACGACTGGTATTAAGATATCTATTAGACAAAAAAGACACCTGTACATGAAACAAAAAAACACAAATGACCTCACAATCATAAACAATTACAAACATTACAAAAAAATTCTTAGTAAAGTAAAACAGGTAGCTAAACGGAATTATAATAGTAAACGAATTCAAAACGCGCAAAATAAAACCAAAACATCGTGGAACATAATAAAAGAGAACTCAAATAATTCTAATTCTAAAAGTAAACCAAAAATCTGTCTTAAAATAAATGATAACCTGGTATCAGAACCAAAAAATATTGCAAATGAATTTAACATTTTCTTTGCACCACCGCCACCACCACAAAATACATCTCTACATCCACAATCTGCCAAAACAGTCGAAAACAAACAGTCGCGATCATTCTTCATAACGCCTGTAAACAGGGAGGAAATTATTAAAATCATCGCAAAACTGAAAAATAAAAGCAGTGTCGGCACGGACAAAATCCCTATAAAAATTATAAAAGCATGTGCAGAAGCGTTAAGTTACCCGTTGGAAATATTAATTAACAAATCTTTTGAATCAGGAACCTTCCCAGAACAATTAAAACAATCTATTATTGTACCTTTGTATAAGAAGGGTCCTAAACAGGAAATCTCAAACTACAGACCGATATCCTTATTACCAAACTTTTCAAAAATATTTGAAAGAGCCATGTACAATCGCATTTATAACTTTCTCGAAAACTTTGAGATAATATGTCCACAACAATTTGGATTCCGTAAAGGCCGTTCAACAACACAGGCAGTATTTAATTTTTTGAACAAAATTCTAGAAAATATTAATGTTAGTAAAAAAACCGTAGGTATCTTTCTCGACCTCTCAAAAGCATTCGACAATGTTGATCATGAGCTTCTTCTAATTAAACTTGAACATGTAGGTATTAGAGGATTAGCATTAAAATGGTTTGAATCGTACTTAAAAAATCGTCAGCAGAAAGTTCAAATTTCAAATATCGATGAAAAAATGGTCCAGTACATGGTAGAATCCAAATGGAGAAAAATAAACAAGGGTGTGCCACAAGGAAGCATTCTTGGGCCTCTCCTCTTCCTTATCTATATAAACGAACTCCCAATAATTGCTGGCACAGAATGTTCAATGTTCGCTGATGACACCGCTTTGTTGTTTGAATGCAATGGAGACGTTGACGAATTTAACAAACAAGTTAACGAGACTTGCCAATTAATAGCAAACTGGCTGTTATCGCAACATCTATCACTCAACACAAACAAAACCCAAATTTTAAAATTTTGTCCAGTGCAAGCTACACCTATAAATATAAATGTAAACATTAATAATAATATTATCGAACCTTCCCAAACCTGTTCACTACTGGGAATAGAATTAGACATAAACATAAACTGGAAAGAACATGTCTCAAAAATTGTAGCAAAAATCAGTAGTTTTTCTTATGTTCTGGGTACCTTGAGAAAAATATTGAACACCGAATCAGTAATAGCCGCATACTATGGTTATGTATATTCAATAATAAAATACGGTATTATTTTTTGGGGAAACTCGGTAAACGCCAAAGATGTCTTCATCATACAAAAGAGATGCATAAGAAAAATTACAAACTCCGGTCGTTTAGATTCATGTAGACCTATGTTTAAAAATCTGAAAATTCTAACAGTCACAGACATATATATAATGGAGTTATGCATGTTAGTGCGATCATCTACAGACAAGTTCCCACTAAAAAACTCAACACATAAATACGCTACAAGGCTCACAGAAAACCTATTAAGGGGTAATTTACCAAAACCGAAATAATATTTCGGGGTGGGGAAGTATGAAGTATGCTCGAACGGGGAACCGCTGCGCGCTACCGACGAAGTCAGAGCAGCGAAGAATCTAGACTAGATGGTACACTTGAGTAAGATTTGAACATGAAACGTTAAATATTGGGCATCTTTCAAATTATGTTTATTAAATTGAATGCGCATGTTTTAGGTAATTTTAGATAGAAACCTTACCTATTGCAGGAGGAGCTCATGATTTTATGACTCTTTATCAGATTTTGATCAAACTTCTTTGATAAATTATTCGATACAACCAACTACACTGCTGGACGGTAGGCATTAGTTCTTCATTGACAGATGTCAAAACAATACGGTATTCAATTTCGCATTTTTTTCGTAATATGTGATCATAATTATATCTGAATATATTGTTATATTGGAAAGATAAATAAAATATCGGTCATTTTCAATATTTATTATTATTGTTTACAAAAAGTAATATGTATAAAAATTATATATTTATATAAAAGTTATATTTTGATAGTGTCCCGCACTCGTGGCTAATCAAAATATATAAAGTTAAACCAATTATAATTAGATTTTTGAAAAATATTATGTCCTTTTGGAATACAGATTTACTAGTAAATTTAAAAGGTAAGAAAATAGTAGTACCGGACATTTCAATAAAAAGGGGGATTTTTCAAGGAGACTCATTGAGTCCTCTTTGATTTTGCTTAGCATTGAATCCTCTGTCTAAAATGTTAATTAAAAGCAAGTTTGGAATAAAAATTAACGGTAATACAAGAGAGAGTAGTATAGTTTCACATCTATTATATATGGATGATATAAAATTATTTTCAAATTCTGAATCAAATTTAGAGAAAATGATTAAGGTAGTTAAATTTTTTCAGATGATATTAAAATGACTTTTGGTTTAGATAAATGTAAAACGATCCATATAGAGAAAGGCAAAATTGTAGATGGAGACGAGGGTATATTTAGAAATTTCAAAATTAAAAGTATGAAAGGGGGTGAGGTTTATAAATATTTAGGATACCCGCAATCGAATAGATTAGATCACACTAGTATTAAAAATGATATTAGGATTAAATTTCAAACTAGGATCAGAAATTTTTTTAAATGCAATCTATCTGCTAAAAATTTTGTAAAAGCAATAAATACTTGGGCAATACCTCTACTAACGTACTCATTTAGCATAATTAAATGGTCCAATACAGATTTAGATAGTTTATAACGATTAATTAGAACAACGTTAACAAATTTTAATTGCCATCATCCAAATTCAGCTATAGAACGAATTAATTTACCTAGAAATTTAGGAGGTAGAGGTGTAATCAAAATAACATCTTTGAAACACAATCAGGTAGAAATGCTTAGAAATTTTTTCCATAGGAAAGCCAATAGCTCAGAAATGCACAAAATAATTTGCAAGGCAGATATAAACATTACACCTTTAAATTTATATGACGAGAATGCCAAAATTCTTATAAATACTAACCAGGAATTATTAGATTCCTGGTCAAATAAAATTATTCATGCAAAACACTTCAATTATCTCAACCAAACGTATGTTGACAAACTTTCGTCAAACAAATGGTTGAGTATTGGAGAGTTGAGCGCAGAAATAGAAGGATTTATGCTTGCCATTCAAGATAGTCATTAATACAAAAATTATAGGAAGCATATAATCAAAGATATAAATCAAATTGATGATTTATGTAGAAAATGTTTGGTTTTTCCGGAAACTATAGAACATATTATATCGGGATGTTCTATATTAGCGCCGTCCGAGTATACATTTAGGCACAATCAGGTTTTAAAAGTAATCCACCAAAGTTTGGTAACTAAACATAACTTGATTGACTTCCGTAATACTTGACCGTACGATTGACTTCCATATTATGAATATGAACCAAATTCATTTTAGAAAATGAATTTTATAAAATATATTATGATAAAACTATACTAACAGACAGAACAATTAGTCATAATAGACCTGATATAGTTTTACATGACAAAATTAAAAAAATAACTTATATCATTGATGTAGCTATTCCAAATTCCTGTAATATTAAAAAAAACAGTTTCTGAAAAATTAGAAAATACATAGATTTAGGAAATGAGAATAAAAGAATTTGGCACTCTCAGACTATAAAAATATTACCATTTGTTATTTCGGCTACTGGCATTATACCTAGGTCTCTGAAAATATTCATATTATATTCCATAGTTCTCATTAAAAACTTGCGGCAGGAATGTGAACTAACATTTTTCAATATGAAATAGCACAGTTTGTTGGTTATTCACATTTGGTTGTTTTAATTATTGCTACAAGGTTTGTTAGATTCGTACTGGGAGATATATATGGTGAGGATCGTTTCGTGTTATTATGAAACTTTTTCCCTACTATTCTCAATTATTATCTTTTGTTCACTAAAAATACTAATAATATGTCTGCAAAGTGAACAATACTATATATATCTTTATCTTTACCTAATTTATGTAAAAGCACAGTAGGACGTAAATAAATAAAACTAGGAATACGAAAATACGGGTAAAGGGGCACTCTAAACCATTCTATGCCGCTGGTTGCAAACAGGCGGCCGCGAAATGGAAGTTCTAGTAAAAAAGTCAACTTGGTTCTGAAATAAAACACAATAACATAACGACTAATCTTTAGTGTGACCCCTTTTCTTATGTGCCTACACATTTACGTATTTATTTTTTGTAAAATTTGACGTGCTTTCACTCTGAAATCATCTCGCATACTGACTGGAAATAACTCGTGTCTTGGTTTATATAATGGCGTGAGACAAAATAACAATATCGTGATATTGAAAAACTGTTTTTATTTATTTAAGCATTGTTTTAATGCTTTTTAAAATAATTTTATTATTCAGTCGTTTAGACAACATTGATGTGGTGATAATGTATATTTTTTATAATTCTCCTGTATTTAGAATTAAAAGATATAATCGAACTATAAGCTATTTTTAGAGGTTTTGTAAATATTTTTTCACGCAATTGTTTTAAACATTTTAACACGTTTTTTTAACGCACCATTTAGAAGAATAGTTTATTTTTTCAAAACATAATATTTTTTTCTAATAAACAATATAGAAATGTTCTTAAAACTGCATCAAAAATCCCTAAATATGCTGCGCTTGCGGTAATATACCCTTAATACCAAAAGCAAACAAAACAACATTCCAAAAAGGACCATACTACATGGCCATTAAAGTATATAACAACCTTCCACATAACATTAAACAAATACAAGATACACACAAATTCAAATCGTCACTAAACACTTTCCTTGTTAATAAATGTCACTACACGTTGAGTGAATACCTCACGTAAATGAAACGCCTATTTTTATTGGTATATATATTTGTATTTTTTTTCCATTGGAATATTGTTATTTTATCTGTATAAACATTGTAACTATAATAAAACAAATAATATTACATAAACATTGTAATTAAATAAATGTGGTTAGCTGGAAGAAATGGGGTCTACCCATAAGCTACACCTTTTGTAATTTTTATTTTACAATAAATATTTTTTGATTTTGATTTTGATTTTGATTTTATGTTCATTTATCATCAACATTATACATACCTACATACTGTTTACCATTGTACCATGTTATTTCAAAAATGTGTCGTTATGTACCTGCTGACAAACTACGTAAGTAGTTTCGCAGGTTTGAATTTTAATAAATAAAATAAAAAATAAATAACAAAAAAATAAAGCTCACCGGCGGGCTAGCGAAAGATGAGAGGTTAAGGCGATATACCACGTCGTGCAACATTTGGAATCGGTCTGCTTACAATAGTACTGTGGCTTACAATAATAGGTTTAAATTAGTCCTGGGTCGATCAATCGTTTTACACGACCCGGGTCGCTCACGACCCACTGGCGTCACGAGCGGGTCGCGAAGACCCGCTCTTTTCGCGACACAAAATACAAAACTCGATTACTCATCACCCAGTTAATTTCTACGGGTGCGCCGCGCGGTAGACGGTCGCCGCCCAGACCGGTCAAGTCATACGCGACACAAAACCCAGGTTATAATTGTGTGAACGTTCTCTCACTGCTCACACCTGTAACTAGTAATGTCATGTCCCAGAAATTAATTTAAAAAAAGACATGCTTCAGGGGTAAAAAAACAATGTTTTATCATGTTTTGGAGGATATAAAAACCTTGTAAAAAACGTGTTTTTCTGAAGTTTTTATTATAAATTAGCTGTAAGCTAATGCTTTATTATAATTTCTTTTTATTTTAAAATCAGACATTTTACACTTTTACCAGTTTATAGTTTCTATTACAATGCACAATTACATTCACACTCACACGAAAAATGAAAAGTTTTTATGAAAACAACACTTAACAAAATGTGAAAAGAAATGCACTTCACCCGTTGATTAACAATACCAAGATACGCTCTAATTTAAAACGACGCTGTGTCTAGTCGAATATTCAAAAATCGAATCTACCTAACAATCCCGCGATGACGTGACACACGGGCAGGAAGCAGGATACTGTCACGCACGTGTGTGCGTTGATATGCAATCGGCGATCGAATATTGAATGTGTCCCAGTTTGCGGGTTCCGGGAGCTGACACGTCTCGCCCCACCCGCACCCGGCACCTGGCGATCGGTCCGTGAGTCACGGGGTGCAGGAATGTGTCGTAGATCGCGGGTCGCGGGAGTGTGTCGCGGTTCACGGGTCGCGGGAGTGCGCCCGTTGTTCTTGTCTTGTTGTTCACGAGTCGCGGATCGTGAGACCCGGGTGCTGACGAATAAATAACCCGCTCGCTCTTTGGTGGCTCGTGAGCGGGTTTCGACGATCAGGTCTTTCACGATCGACCCAGGACTAGTTTAAATTCCCACTCAACACCAGCTGCCCCTTTTGATTTATGAAAGAAAAAAAAAATCGCCAAAAAGTATGTTTTAATGACTAAAACAATTACTTTGTTTATAACCGAATGTGTTTTATTTTATTTTACGAAGTTCAGTCACAAATATTCAAATGTTTTACAATAATTTTCTAATGAAGTTAATTTGCCACATTATACAATAAAACCATAACCGAAAAGTGGTTCGTAAGCATGACATTTAGAAATTTAAAGCCGTTTTATAGGTCTGATACTTTATGTGGTGAACGTATGTCTAAAGGTATGAATGAGACATGCGTGTATAAGTGAGACAGCATGAGTAACGTATAAAAAGGTGTGATTGTTGTCCACTCGTCCTCTTTGCCTATAGGCTTCCTAGAAGAACCACATTGTACATATGTCGGAATAAACGTAACTAGTCTACCCACGACTTATTATTGTATCAACAACCTGTACTGTGATCATCATCAAAGGAATCTGGATCCATCATAGATTGGAGTCCAGAATATCAGATTATCTCTTCCGGTTATCAAACTTTATTTGTTCTGGGCTTATAAAAAGATTTATCAAAAAAATGCTCAATTATTTCGAAGGCCCAGAATGTTGCAGTATCTAATTAAAGCATCTAAAATATTTCTAGGTGATCAAATTTTCAAACCAGAAACACATGATTTTGTATTGCTTTGTGGTGCATCGCCTTACCGATAAGATATCCAAATAAACGATACACAAGTAAGCTAGCAAGGTGAACAGATGCGGTCCGTCGAAGTTGAGAATTGCAAATACAGTTGTTTTCGGATGAACAGCTTCTTAAAGGTCTTCTGCTAGTGGCGCTAGTGAATTTTAAATGGCTTTTGTCTGTGGTCAGCGGTGGCTACAGTACTTTAGAAGACAGAAAGATAGTCTCCAGACATTCTTCTAATAGATTTTGATTTCCAGGAGTGAAGTTCATGGTGGTGACGGAGCCAAACCAGGCCGGCATGGACGTGATCCTGCGCCGGATCTACGAGCTGTATTCGGACTATGCACTGAAGAACCCCTTCTACTCGCTGGAGATGCCCATCCGCTGCGAGTTGTTTGAGACCAACCTGCAGGCGCTGCTGGACACCATAGATAAATCCGGCATCACCGCACTCTAGTTATATTTATGATAATTTATTATAATAAACATTTAAACCAATATTGTTTATTTTTGCCTAAGTTTCATGCTCCCTAATGGTCAAGTTTCTTGACGAGCTTATGTTGAATATTGTAATTATTCATTTTAAAATATCTTCTTCTGCCCGGAGTTTGGCTATCATCAGGGCAATCTTCACCCTGCAGGCTACAGTCCGGGACAACTCTGCGGAACTCCACTCTTATCCACTGGAGCAATTTTTGCCATAGATACTCGCCATTTTAAATAACTCCGATTGCTTTTCGGATAAAAAAGGCAATTATCTCATAAATTCGGCAAATTTAAAAAAAAAATATTTGCAGCTCCCACCTTCGTTATTTTGGTCTTAAAACGAAGCTATTGAAATGCTTATCTATTATGACCATCTAAACTTCGTAGACTATTTTATAACATAACATGCAGAATTTCTGATCAGCTGTTTACGGTTAAAATTAAGTCCTTTTTCCATAGATGTGCACCTTTCATTATCAGGTATACCACAGACAATATACAGAAATCTAAAATATTCTACGCTGTCTCGAATAAGTACCTCTCACGGCAGTTTCAAAGTAAAAAACACGCAGGATTCATGCTGTTATAAACTTTACGATTTTTTTATATTTTTTTTATAAATCCTACAAATGTGAGATAAATGGTAAAATATAGTTTCATTCATTGGCTATATAGCACTACAATCAGTTTTATGTCTAAATGTTAAAATTCGAAGGTGTGATTTTTTTAATGTTGGTGAAAAATTTTAAAAATGATTGTCTGAAAATCTCAAGCTAACGGAGAAAAAGTTTTAAAATGCGCTGTCGCTTCACTGGTTATCAGTCACATAGATTATGAAATGAAGCCAAATTTCACTGTAATTTAAAATAAATTACTATATTTATAAATTGTACGAGAAAAATTAGTATGGATAGATGAAAGTATAGAATTCTGCCCTGACAGTGAATCCTTGCTTCATCTACATTTATGCACGCATATCTGTTATTCCACCTCTTGACTTGACCCAACTCGAGTATTTAAAATAAAAATAAAATTATTCTTAATTTTTTCCCAATTCTTTTACATAAGATACATTTAAAAAAAAAAACTTCTACAAAAAAAAACACAAGTGTGCAGTTCATAGGCGGTAGTAGTGAAACCTTCAGAAAACTAAAGTAGACAAGAGTGGGAAGGCTACGAAGCACCGCACAAAGAGGAGACCGATTATTCTATCTCATTCTCTCGCAGCCTAAATCCTATAGATATATATGTTTGTCTCTTTTTAGTGTCGCTTTTTCGTTTCATCGAGTTTCAAATCATAACGGTGCTGAAGAAGTTTTCACTTCAATATAACAATATGTAACATATAAGTAAAACAAGGTAAAGTAATAACAATACAAACCCTCTAAGGTACTGACTGTGTGTGGGTTTTTCTCTCAAACCAATAGTAGTAACAATTTAAAATATGGTGAAAGGTTTGATTGAGAATTAGTTTGAAATGTTGAAAAAAAAAAAACATGTATATTGCAAAAAATAAAAATCGACAGTAGGTACCGAAAAAAGTAGGCTTTTACAACATATTCATGCTTTAGGCTCTTTGGATACAAAGAATATGAATGGAAGAAGGAAAAATCATCCTATTAGGCGCTGTAAGTTTGAAAACGCGGTTCAGTCGACAATCACAGCCATCGCCAAGCCACGGTGGGGCAAATGCCCCACCTTACCCCACCGTGCCTGCTTCCATGTATATTTGTATATATATATATTTTTTTAACAACATTATAAATGAAGGGTCAATCTAACCTTGATATAACCTTTCACCAAATTTGAAATTCTTGCTACTCTGGGTTGTTTCAAGAAAATTGATGGATTTATCAAATATTTGAAGTTAATTTTCACTTTCTGTGTAAGTTCTCTTTGAATATCATTATAGGCCAGTTGCTTCATAAAACTGAAATGATCACAGAACTTGAAAAGAACTTTTACAGACCGTGAAAATGAACTTCAAATATTTGATGAATCCGTCAAATATTTGAAGTTAATTTTCACGTTCTTCGTAGGTTGTATTTAAGTTCTATTATTAGGGGGCGTTCAAGTATTACGTAACGCAATTTTTGAAGATTTTTGACCCCCCCATGAAACGTGCCGTAACGTTTTTCCGTGCCCTCCACCCCCCCCCCCCCCCCCCCCCCCCCCTCCTAAACGTTACGTAACACCTAAGTGAAAATTTTTCCCTGAAAGTCACAATCGAGTTAACGCAAAGTACTGGAAAGTCACTTAAATACCTTTTTTCTTGTTTTAATCGCGTTTGCGGTAATAAATAAACAAGAGATTTCGGGAACGAAAAGGGTTGCTAGCTTGGAAGATTTTAATTCCCTAGTTTTGTATCTAAATAAATAAAAAAAATCTCCCCCTCCCCTTGTAACGCACAGTAACGTTTCACAAGACCCCCCCTCTCCCCCCCAAGTGCGTTACGTAATACTTGTTGATTCCAAATAGGATTTTGGTTAATGAGGATTATTAATCTTTGGTTGCTGCCTATATAAAGCTGATAATACAAATATCTAAATGCCTTCAGTTGTTGAGATAGTGGCGGTAACGCTGGTTTGCCTATGACCCTGACAGATTTTTTCCCTAGGAAATGTCGCATACGCTGTTCGGAGTACATTATTTTTGAAATATCTATCACGCAATCATGATAGGTAAACAAATCTATAATATAAAAATTAATCGCTAAATGTGTTGGTAAGCGCAAATCTCGAGATCGGCTGAACCGATTTCGCTAATTCTTTTTTTAGAATATTCCTTGAAGTGCGAGGATGGTTCTTCCGGAGAGAAAAATTATGAAAATTTGTCAGAAAATTGGATAATTTCAGAAAACCCGCACGTTTGACAGTTCGCGTGTTTGAGAATGACATGGAATGACATTTTGCAAAATGTTAAATCAGGATTCTATTTTTGAAAAACTTTAAGGTGATAAATTTATTTAAAGTAGGTACTCCCCTAATAGCTTGAATCGAATCAAGAATTTTAGATATTTTAAATAGGTACCTATGTTAGGTACTAAATTAATATACATGAAAAATGGAAATTTGAAAAAAAATTGTAAAAGGTGGCACGCGGGCCGTTTAAAAATTGAATGTACTGGGATTGAATATATGGAACGCGGGAGGAGGGTTGGTGGGACGAAGGAGCGGGAAAGGGAAGAGGGAAGGCGGGAAAGGTGGAAGGGGAACGCAGGAGGGGGAAAGGGACCTGGGAGGGGGGAGGGGAAATCGGGAGGGGGGTTCGCGGGACGGGGGAAGGGGGGGGGAAGTGGAGTGGGGAGAGGGAAGGTGAGGTTGACGGAGTGGGAACGCGAGAGGGGAAGAGGACACAGGAGAAGAAGGGGAGGCGGAAGGGGAACAGGACGAATGGGAAGAGACACTCAGGGAGAAACAATTTCTTTATTAAATGGCATAGCAACGCTTGCCGGGACCAGCTAGTAACTAAATAAAATGGTTTCATTACAGTTGATCCGAAAGTTGACTAAATACAATGATTTGCAAGTAAGTATGCAAAGAGGATATACGGCTGTAAAACCAAAGTCGATATACTTGTATCTGCAGGCATCTTGATTGAAAATCCATTGTAATGATATTTTTACTAACAATAATTTCGACTCGTTTTTCCCATCTGGTCTCTGGTAGGTTGACATATTGTTCTTGTATTGTTTTGTAATTATAATACTTATATAGTGCAATTGCATAACGTGGATTGACCAGATGATCATTTGGGAAGTGTGTGAAAGGGTTTAGTTTTTCCTGTGGGGAAAATTAAACCCGGACATTTAAATCTGGTGCGTAAAAAATAATTTCGATGTGGTAATAACAAAATACGACATACTTATATGTGCAGTCGGCTTAGCAAAAAACCGAAATATAACATTTTTATCTGAATACAACACCAGAGGCACACCTTTTCCCAACCGTCTGGAGCCAGTGAGACCATGGCCTCCCCAATTTTGGTATGTTGTGAGGCTGAAGGTAGTGGGGAGGGGAAGGAGATGTGGAAAGTGCACCTGGCTATACAGATCTAGTTACCAAACACGGCTAAAGCAATTTCAAGTAATAAGTCTAATACCTACACACCACACACCAGCGTACAAATACAAAAAAATCGTATAAAATAACTTTTTTATCCGAATACAACGCAAGAGTCCCAACTGCTCCCGACGGAGCCGAATCCCTAATTTTAGTATGTTGTGAGGCTGAAGGTAGTGGAGAGGGAAAGGAGATGTGGAAAATTCAAATCTAGACACCAAATACAGCCAAAGCCATTTCAAGTAATAAGTCTCATAATTATATACACTAAAATATAAGAAAATTATATAATGTAACTTTTTTTTATTCAAATACAACACAAGAGTCCCAACCGTCTGGAGTCAGTGAGACTATGGTATCCCCAATTTTAGTATGTTATGAGGCTGATAGTAGTGGGAAGGGGAAGGAGATATGGAAAATTCAGATCTAGTCACCAAATACGGTGACTAGATCTGAATAGCCCGGTACATTTTCCACATCTCATCCTCCTCACTACCTTCAGCCTCACAACATACTAAAATTGGGGATGCATAGTCTCACTGGCTCCAGACGGTTAGGAAAAGTTGGGCCTCTTGTGCCGTATTCGGATAAAAAAGTAATATTATATATTTTTTGTAATTTTGCGCTGGTGCATAGTGTATAATTAAACTTAATACTTGAAATGGCTTTAGTCGTGTTTGGTGACTAGATCTGAACAGCCAGTTACATTTTCCACATCCCCTTCCTCTCCCCACTGCCTTCAGCCTAAAAACAAACCAAAATTGGGGATGCCATATTCTCACTGGCTCCAGACAGCTTAAGACAGCGTAACCGACCACAGTCGCTTACGCTGAAAGCTACAACTACTAAAAAAAGTGTCATGCATATAAGATAGAGCTGCAATATTTTTGTCATGTAATTAGGCAGCATTGAACAGTTTTCGCTAAAAATCGTAATTTGACAAAAATGTTGTTTACGCTGTTCTGCCGATTATGGGTCGAATTCATCAAATGTTTGAAGTTAATTTGCACATACTGTGAAAGTTCTATTCAAGTTCTGTGATTATTTCAGTTTTATGAAACAATAACAGAACTTGAATAGAACTTACACAGAACGTGTGAATTTACATTTATGAAGCCTCTACAAATAATTCAAAAACACATAATTAAAGTCATATATAACAAAAATAAAACATTCTCGACCAACTTATTATACAAAGAAACTAAAATATTTAATATACGTAAATTATTTATATTACAAACTTTGAAATATGTGTCTAAAAACAAAAATAATTTCGAAATAAATGAAAACAGAACGAGCAAAAGAATAAACAATATATTTTATACCCCACAAACCAATACTAAATTATTGCAGACACATAGGAGTTTCATTGGTCCTCGTACATTTAACCTTCTACCACTACAAACTCAAATGATAAATAAAATGATAAAATATGTAAAAGAGGTAAAATTATGGTTGAATAATGTAGATGTTGAAACGCTTTTTCTATAAATTTATCCATCCTTCTACAACTCATTTGCTGTAACTTCTAAACTGTAGTACAATATCTTTTCTGTTTATTTTATTATTATTATTTTTTTTTTATAATAACTAAAAAAAAAAAAAAAAATGTATGTTTTTCTCCATATTTTTATTTTATCTTTATAATAGTTGAAAAAACCTTTTTCACTTATTCTACCTATGTAATACTTATTTTTTATTCTATCTTTATATTTAATATGTTTCTTTAAGTCTAATTGATACTTTGGGTACTTGGAAATATAGTATTTTGTTTTAATATTACCCAAACTCAGGCAGTGCCTTAGTGGGTTTTCATTTCTTGTTCATAATTGTTATTATATATTATGTTATTTTACAATATTTGCTATTATACATTATATGTACAAAGAAATGGAAATAAATAAAGTTAAAAAAAAATAAAATAATAATAATAATTATTATTTGTTCAATTTTATGAAACAGTCCTTACTTTGCAAGGGAAGTAAGAAAAAGTTTAAAGTCATTTATCTCAAAACTAGCTTTTTGGAGGTACAGCTTATTGCCATTTCAAGGGAGAGTGCATTGAAATATAACTACTGTCAATATGCCAGAGGCCTGTGGGGTTAATGTTTTAAAAATAAATATACTCTTTAAAGAAAATGAAACCCTTAAATACAACATCAAGTAAGTCATAATTCACATTAAAATTACGGTATAATCTTAAAAAACTGAAACTAGTTTTAAAAAAAAAATACAATAACAAGCAAGTACCTAATGGAAATTTTGAAGTTATGGTAATATATATGTGGTGTACCAGCAGGTATCCCAAGGATTTTAACCAGCGATTCCTGAATATTTTTGATCAACTTTTGATCAATTTTTTTATTTTTATTTTATTTTTATTTTTTTATTGGCAATGCTTATTAAAAATACATATAAGGTTACATCAGTTACATAGTTACATAAGGTTAACAAAAAAAAATAAAAAATTGCCTTTCCTCACCATAAAGAGACAATGCTCTTGTGTTTGGTGAGGGAGTTCTAGCTCAATTAGTAAATTAAAAGATCGTGTAAGTTAGTAATAACGACTATTATAAATAATATGTAGGTTAAAAAATCATGAATAAATTTAAAAATAAAAATCCTGAAGAGTTTAAAAAATCATAATATAAATTAAAAAATCATTATAAATGAAAGAATCATGTAAGTTAGTAACAAAAATTATTGTAATTAGTAAGTAAAGGATACGTAAGAAAGAAAGCAAGATTTATACAATAGTAGACTCAAGTATAGAATTTGTAAAATAGCAGACTTTAAGATACAAAGTAAACATATTTGGGACTTTTATAGCAGTTTAAGGTAATTTTTTAATTTGAGCTGAAATTCCTGCATATTTTCGATGGTTTTTAATTTTAATGGGAGGTTGTTATAATAGATTATGCCTAGATAAAGATAGGAATTTTGAATGTGCTTAGTATTAAATTTAGGGATTTTAATAGTTTTCTGGTATTTTGCTGATGTATTGAATTGGAAGTTATGAGTATTTAACTGTATTTCTTTGTAAATTTGAAGTATTGAATATTTTTTATAGATTTTGACTATTGCAGTCACATTGAATATTGAAAAAAGAATTTCAGTAGGAAATTTAGACGGTTTTCTCAAGATTACCTTAATTATCAATCTTTGAACTATTTTGAGGGGATTTAAAATATTGTCATATGTTCCTCCCCAGCCAATAATACCATATTGCAATACAGATTGAACAGTTGCACAGTACCTACACTCTTTTTAGGTTTTCTAAGCTAAGAATATTTCTAAGTCTAATAAATATATAAATACATTTCCTAATCCTTTTGACGAGTTCACAAATATGTGTTTTCCATTTAAAATGTTGATCTATATATACACCAAGATATTTGATTTTGGGAGTTGGACTAAGTATAGCACAATCTTGATTGCAGTTAGTTTTATAATATTTCTTTAGTGATTTGGTATAATAATATATTATTCGAACACCACTGAACTCTGTCTTGGCTCACTTCCTTTTATTCTTTCACTCTTACTTGATCTATTCCAAGTATTTGATTCGCTTGGTCGCTCCATGCCTTCCTATCAATATCTCTTCCTCTGTAGATTTCCAAATATTGTCAGGCTATTCGTAAAAAAGGTGGGTAGGAATCTGGGGTCCAGGAGTGACGGTTGTATGAATCCATCCCTCCCACTGGAGAGGTCAAAACCCCTCAACCAATCTCTCCCGATCCGGCCCGCTACGCAGTAGGCGGGCAAACACATCCGTCGCCAAGCCATATACAAACCTCACCCATTGAACCCGGGCACCCCTGCTAAGTCAATTCGTAGCGAAGCTCTTGGGGCGACCTATTGCAGGGGTGTTGGCTATCAAACAAATAGTTCCCAGTAGACGTGGGCAGAATGATTCCCAGGAGTGAACTGATTCCCATGGCCTTTTGAATTGATTCCTTTAATTCATTCCTTTAATTCAATTAAATCCCAAAAAAAAAAAAGAAAAAAAAATTAAAATTAAAATTAAATGAATGGGGAGGCTAACACCGCACACGAGACCGGGAGGCCACGGAGTACCCGGAGTACCGCAAAAGAGACTGATAGGCTACCAAGCATCGCACAAAGAGGAGACCGATTATTCTATCTGATTATCTCGCAGGCTAAAACCTATAGTGTTCGACTCTTTTTAGTGTCGCTTTTTCGTTTCATCGGTTTTCAAATCACAATGAGTGGGGAGGCTACGAAGCACCGCACAAAGAGGAGACCAATAGGCTACGGAACACCGCACAAAGAGGAGACCGATTATTCTATCTCATTATCTCGCAGGCTAAAACCTATAGATTAATGTGTTTGACTCTTTTTAGTGTCGCTTTTTCGTTTCATCGGTTTTCAAAATTACAATGAGTGGGGAGGCTACGAAGCACCGCACAAAGAGGAGACCAATAGGCTACGAAACACCACACAAAGAGGAGACCGATCATTCTATCTCATTATCTCGCAGGCTAAATCCTATATTGTTTGTCTTTTTTTAGTGTCGTAATTTTTCGTATGTAAAATGTATTTATTGCTAGCAATTATATCTTAAAATTATACAAGTTTTCGTTTCACCCTTAAAATTTTATTGATTTTATTTTATTTATTAAACTTATAATTTTGTTCCATTTCACGTGATCTAATATAAACATACATTTTAACATTGAGATGAGTATTTTATGACAGCTAACCACAGCTAATTGGCCTTATAATATCTGCAAATTTACATATTATATCGACCCAAGATCTACGTCTAAAAGTAGGTAGGTACAATATCTTTCGTACGTACCAAAAAACAGATAAGCATCATTTTAGCTTTCTAGCTGATGTTCAGATTCTAAGTCGAAAGTTTTCGACTAACTATGTAATGAAATTGACGGCTTGGCGCGCGGCGGAATAAATGAACCGCGCGGACGGATTAAGGGCTGGCATTGAGGAATGAATTAGTAACTTTTGACTAATGTTTTGTGTCTTACCTAGCAGTGACTTGATTTACTCGCGAGCTGCGGGACCTAGGACTGGGATGCGTTTGGGACATATCGTGACATTGACGTGACGATGACGCCTGACGTCATTTCTAGGTCTGAGATTTACAAAAGACCATGACGTCACAAGTGAAAAAGACTTTTGTTTTAATTCCTCTGTCTGTCGGAATCGGACAATCTCGATTTCGACAGACTAGATACCTGGGACGCGGACATTGAACACGGACCTGGGACGGCGGGGACCTTAGGACAATCTCAGGACTATTGATTAGGATAAATGATTAATTCCTTGCGTGAAAGAGATGCTCGGGCAACCCGGATGAATCGCGGCCGCGTTTTGGCCATTTTGGGACATGGACTTTGATGATGTTCGGGTGTTTTTAGAATGGCGGCGCGGCGGTAGCGGAATACAATCGTAATAGGCGAGTCGTTCACAATACCGTCCGTCGACCACTTCGCGGCGCGCGGCCCGTTTAATAATATTTAAATACCTATGAAACAATATAATATTTAAATCGTTTACAGAACACATTATTCATTGAAATAATTTAACAGCAAAATAAATGGAAATTAAAAATGTATGGTGTCATTAAAAATCGTAGGATGCAAGGCCAAAGATAAGGAATGAAGAATCAATTCCTTTTGAAATTGCGAATTAGATTGAGTGTGTCACAAGATTGAATTTATTCATTTAATCCGGTCATTCAATTTTGCCCACGTCTAGTTCCCAGGGCGGCAGTACCCATACCGCCTACCAAATTGGAACACCTTACCGCCTATCTAAAAAAAATTGCCGATAGGTAATGGTTTTGTAAAAGTAAATTCTCATATTCCACTATAAACTCTCTAATTTTCGGCGTATAAAACATATTTGCCTTCAGAGTTAGAATTATTTACAATTAAGTTGAAAATTTTCCTCCAATAAATTAACCCGTATATGCCCAGAACTATTTTTGGTTTCCGATCTTTTTCATTTTAGGATATGTGGGTCCATGAAGGATTGTTTTAAAGACTCTCACTGAATTTTTGAGGTGGGAGTGGAGAAAGTGTTGTTTTTTTAATGGGTCGAAAACGACCCCGGGGGCAAATGCGTTACCTTGAATTCATGTTGAATAAAAGTACCATTATTTTATTGATTCTTTATTTTTTATACCCCACAAACCAATACTAAATTATTGCAGACACATAGGAGTTTCATTGGTCCTCGTACATTTAACCTTCTACCACTACAAACTCAAATGATAAATAAAATGATAAAATATGTAAAAGAGGTAAAATTATGGTTGAATAATGTAGATGTTGAAACGCTTTTTCTATAAATTTATCCATCCTTCTACAACTCATTTGCTGTAACTTCTAAACTGTAGTACAATATCTTTTCTGTTTATTTTATTATTTTTATTTATTTTTTATAATAACTAAAAAAAAAAAAAAAAGTATGTTTTTCTCCATATTTTTATTTTATCTTTATAATACTTGAAAAAACCTTTTTCACTTATTCTACCTATGTAATACTTATTTTTTATACTATCTTTATATTTAATATGTTTCTTTAAGTCTAATTTATACTTTGGGTACTTGGAAATATAGTATTTTGTTTTAATATTACCCAAACTCAGGCAGTGCCTTAGTGGGTTTTCATTTCTTGTTCATAATTGTTATTATATATTATGTTATTTTACAATATTTGCTATTATACATTATATGTACAAAGAAATGGAAATAAATAAAGTTAAAAAAAAATAAAATAATAATAATAATTATTATTTGTTCAATTTTATGAAACAGTCCTTACTTTGCAAGGGAAGTAAGAAAAAGTTTAAAGTCATTTATCTCAAAACTAGCTTTTTGGAGGTACAGCTTATTGCCATTTCAAGGGAGAGTGCATTGAAATATAACTACTGTCAATATGCCAGAGGCCTGTGGGGTTAATGTTTTAAAAATAAATATACTCTTTAAAGAAAATGAAACCCTTAAATACAACATCAAGTAAGTCATAATTCACATTTAAAATTACGGTATAATCTTAAAAAACTGAAACTAGTTTTAAAAAAAAAATACAATAACAAGCAAGTACCTAATGTAAATTTTGAAGTTATGGTAATATATATGTGGTGTACCAGCAGGTATCCCAAGGATTTTAACCAGCGATTCCTGAGTATTTTTGATCAACTTTTGATCAATTTTTTTATTTTTATTTTATTTTAATTTTTTTATTGGCAATGCTTATTAAAAATACATATAAGGTTACATCAGTTACATAGTTACATAAGGTTAACAAAAAAAATAAAAAAATTGCCTTTCCTCACCATAAAGAGACAATGCTCTTGTGTTTGGTGAGGGAGTTCTAGCTCAATTAGTAAATTAAAAGATCGTGTAAGTTAGTAATAACGACTATTATAAATAATATGTAGGTTAAAAAATCATGTATAAATTTAAAAATAAAAATCCTGAAGAGTTTAAAAAATCATAATATAAATTAAAAAATCATTATAAATGAAAGAATCATGTAAGTTAGTAACAAAAATTATTGTAATTAGTAAGTAAAGGATACGTAAGAAAGAAAGCAAGATTTATACAATAGTAGACTCAAGTATAGAATTTGTAAAATAGCAGACTTTAAGATACAAAGTAAACATATTTGGGACTTTTATAGCAGTTTAAGGTAATTTTTTAATTTGAGCTGAAATTCCTGCATATTTTCGATGGTTTTTAATTTTAATGGGAGGTTGTTATAATAGATTATGCCTAGATAAAGATAGGAATTTTGAATGTGCTTAGTATTAAATTTAGGGATTTTAATAGTTTTCTGGTATCTTGCTGATGTATTGAATTGGAAGTTATGAGTATTTAACTGTATTTCTTTGTAAATTTGAAGTATTGAATATTTTTTATAGATTTTGACTATTGCAGTCACATTGAATATTGAAAAAAGAATTTCAGTAGGAAATTTAGACGGTTTTCTCAAGATTACCTTAATTATCAATCTTTGAACTATTTTGAGGGGATTTAAAATATTGTCATATGTTCCTCCCCAGCCAATAATACCATATTGCAATACAGATTGAACAGTTGCATAGTACCTACACTCTTTTTAGGTTTTCTAAGCTAAGAATATTTCTAAGTCTAATAAATAAAATTAAAAACATAAAATATATTTCTATCACATGTCGTCACTGATTACACTGCTGTAGGTCGTCCTACATGGTTTGCTACGTTGTTATGTTAGCAGGTGTGCCTGGGTTCATGGGATCGCAGAGGGTGCTTTTGCCCACTTACTGAGTGGCGGGCCGGATCGGGAGAGACTACATGAATACCGCACAAGAGTCCCAACTGCTCCCGTCTGGAGCCAGTGGTACTATGGCATCCCCAATTGGGGTATGTTCTGAGGCTGAAGGTAGTGGGGAGGGGAAGGAGATAGGGAAGAGGAAGGTGGGGAAGTACCTCGTTATTCAGATCTGGTCACCGAACACGGCTAAAGCCATTTCAAGCAACGTTTCAATTCTGAATGGTGGTCTTACACCAGGGCGATACTGAGGGTATCTTCCACTCTGGAACGTGCCGCAAATATACTATATATTATTTTAAATGAATAAGTTGTGAAATAACACGAAATAATCAAATAAAATTTATTTGCCATTATCAAAACTATAATTAAAAAAAGACTTAATCAAGATTTACATGGTTCTCTGCCAATCACTGTTAGAATATGGTATTATCAGATGGGGCGGTAAAATAACAAATATACTAAATCCACTAATTAAAACTCAAAAGGCCATAATGAAAATTATACTATGTAAGAACTAGCACTCACGAAATCTTCAACAATCTTAACATCATGTCAATTAAACAACTGTATTCTAAAACTATACTCATTTACATTCATAAGTACAAAACCCAAGAAATAACAACTAACACGTACATTAGAAACACTAGATCTCATGCTCAAAAACATATCCAACAAGTAACTACTAACACAACATTTGGGCAAAAAAGCTTCTTATATTATGGTATTAAACTCTACAATAAAATACCACTCTCATTCAAAATTTTAATACCACTCTCACTCAAAATTTAAATCTCAAATAAAAAGCTGGATACTAAATATAGGGAGATCAGAAATAGAAAATATACTGACTAAAACCGAATCTACTGAACTGAATTATAAAATACACTATTTTATTTATTTTATAATTATTTTAAAAAAATAATATTAATTTCTTATAATTAAATTATAATATGTAAGTGAAATCCTCAGCACGGGAGATCCCAGTGAGGATATCGTTATCTCTACATGTTACTAAGAAAGGAAGACAATAAATCATTATTATTATATTATAATAAAATATCCTCATGGTACAGATTGAGATTGGTAGATTTATTTTTTTAAAAATTAATTAATTATTATTTATTTTTACATTAGCTCCACAAAGGAGGCTTCCAGAAAAATAATTTCTCTCAGGGCTTGTGCATCTTTGGGGATGCTGTGTGGTGGGTCTTGAAAAGTTGGAAATTAAGTTCTGGGAAGGAAAAAGGAATGAGCATTCGGCCGGTGAGTGGCTGAGTTGGCATCGGGTTTGGGTCCCACCCAGGCCTCGCATATTCGATTCCTCGGCTAGCTAAGTCCTCCATCACGACACGAGCAATATATTGGGGAATAAATGAACCGCGCGGACGGATTAAGGGCTGGCATTGAGGAATGAATTAGTAACTTTTGACTAATGTTTTGTGTCTTACCTAGCAGTGACTTGATTTACTCGCGAGCTGCGGGACCTAGGACTGGGATGCGTTTGGGACATATCGTGACATTGACGTGACGATGACGCCTGACGTCATTTCTAGGTCTGAGATTTACAAAAGACCATGACGTCACAAGTGAAAAAGACTTTTGTTTTAATTCCTCTGTCTGTCGGAATCGGACAATCTCGATTTCGACAGACTAGATACCTGGGACGCGGACATTGAACACGGACCTGGGACGGCGGGGACCTTAGGACAATCTCAGGACTATTGATTAGGATAAATGATTAATTCCTTGCGTGAAAGAGATGCTCGGGCAACCCGGATGAATCGCGGCCGCGTTTTGGCCATTTTGGGACATGGACTTTGATGATGTTCGGGTGTTTTTAGAATGGCGGCGCGGCGGTAGCGGAATACAATCGTAATAGGCGAGTCGTTCACAATACCGTCCGTCGACCACTTCGCGGCGCGCGGCCCGTTTAATAATATTTAAATACCTATGAAACAATATAATATTTAAATCGTTTACAGAACACATTATTCATTGAAATAATTTAACAGTAAAATAAATGGAAATTAAAAATGTATGGTGTCATTAAAAATCGTAGGATGCAAGGCCAAAGATAAGGAATGAAGAATCAATTCCTTTTGAAATTGCGAATTAGATTGAGTGTGTCACAAGATTGAATTTATTCATTTAATCCGGTCATTCAATTTTGCCCACGTCTAGTTCCCAGGGCGGCAGTACCCATACCGCCTACCAAATTGGAACACCTTACCGCCTATCTAAAAAAAATTGCCGATAGGTAATGGTTTTGTAAAAGTAAATTCTCATATTCCACTATAAACTCTCTAATTTTCGGCGTATAAAACATATTTGCCTTCAGAGTTAGAATTATTTACAATTAAGTTGAAAATTTTCCTCCAATAAATTAACCCGTATATGCCCAGAACTATTTTTGGTTTCCGATCTTTTTCATTTTAGGATATGTGGGTCCATGAAGGATTTTTTTAAAGACTCTCACTGAATTTTTGAGGTGGGAGTGGAGAAAGTGTTGTTTTTTTAATGGGTCGAAAACGACCCCCGGGGCAAATGCGTTACCTTGAATTCATGTTGAATAAAAGTACCATTATTTTATTGATTCTTTATTTTTTATACCCCACAAACCAATACTAAATTATTGCAGACACATAGGAGTTTCATTGGTCCTCGTACATTTAACCTTCTACCACTACAAACTCAAATGATAAATAAAATGATAAAATATGTAAAAGAGGTAAAATTATGGTTGAATAATGTAGATGTTGAAACGCTTTTTCTATAAATTTATCCATCCTTCTACAACTCATTTGCTGTAACTTCTAAACTGTAGTACAATATCTTTTCTGTTTATTTTATTATTATTATTTTTTTTTTATAATAACTAAAAAAAAAAAAAAAAATGTATGTTTTTCTCCATATTTTTATTTTATCTTTATAATAGTTGAAAAAACCTTTTTCACTTATTCTACCTATGTAATACTTATTTTTTATTCTATCTTTATATTTAATATGTTTCTTTAAGTCTAATTGATACTTTGGGTACTTGGAAATATAGTATTTTGTTTTAATATTACCCAAACTCAGGCAGTGCCTTAGTGGGTTTTCATTTCTTGTTCATAATTGTTATTATATATTATGTTATTTTACAATATTTGCTATTATACATTATATGTACAAAGAAATGGAAATAAATAAAGTTAAAAAAAAATAAAATAATAATAATAATTATTATTTGTTCAATTTTATGAAACAGTCCTTACTTTGCAAGGGAAGTAAATAAAAGTTTAAAGTCATTTATCTCAAAACTAGCTTTTTGGAGGTACAGCTTATTGCCATTTCAAGGGAGAGTGCATTGAAATATAACTACTGTCAATATGCCAGAGGCCTGTGGGGTTAATGTTTTAAAAATAAATATACTCTTTAAAGAAAATGAAACCCTTAAATACAACATCAAGTAAGTCATAATTCACATTTAAAATTACGGTATAATCTTAAAAAACTGAAACTAGTTTTAAAAAAAAAATACAATAACAAGCAAGTACCTAATGGAAATTTTGAAGTTATGGTAATATATATGTGGTGTACCAGCAGGTATCCCAAGGATTTTAACCAGCGATTCTTGAATATTTTTGATCAACTTTTGATCAATTTTTTTATTTTTATTTTATTTTTATTTTTTTATTGGCAATGCTTATTAAAAATACATATAAGGTTACATCAGTTACATAGTTACATAAGGTTAACAAAAAAAAATAAAAAATTGCCTTTCCTCACCATAAAGAGACAATGCTCTTGTGTTTGGTGAGGGAGTTCTAGCTCAATTAGTAAATTAAAAGATCGTGTAAGTTAGTAATAACGACTATTATAAATAATATGTAGGTTAAAAAATCATGTATAAATTTAAAAATAAAAATCCTGAAGAGTTTAAAAAATCATAATATAAATTAAAAAATCATTATAAATGAAAGAATCATGTAAGTTAGTAACAAAAATTATTGTAATTAGTAAGTAAAGGATACGTAAGAAAGAAAGCAAGATTTATACAATAGTAGACTCAAGTATAGAATTTGTAAAATAGCAGACTTTAAGATACAAAGTAAACATATTTGGGACTTTTATAGCAGTTTAAGGTAATTTTTTAATTTGAGCTGAAATTCCTGCATATTTTCGATGGTTTTTAATTTTAATGGGAGGTTGTTATAATAGATTATGCCTAGATAAAGATAGGAATTTTGAATGTGCTTAGTATTAAATTTAGGGATTTTAATAGTTTTCTGGTATCTTGCTGATGTATTGAATTGGAAGTTATGAGTATTTAACTGTATTTCTTTGTAAATTTGAAGTATTGAATATTTTTTATAGATTTTGACTATTGCAGTCACATTGAATATTGAAAAAAGAATTTCAGTAGGAAATTTAGACGGTTTTCTCAAGATTACCTTAATTATCAATCTTTGAACTATTTTGAGGGGATTTAAAATATTGTCATATGTTCCTCCCCAGCCAATAATACCATATTGCAATACAGATTGAACAGTTGCACAGTACCTACACTCTTTTTAGGTTTTCTAAGCTAAGAATATTTCTAAGTCTAATAAATATATAAATACATTTCCTAATCCTTTTGACGAGTTCACAAATATGTGTTTTCCATTTAAAATGTTGATCTATATATACACCAAGATATTTGATTTTGGGAGTTGGACTAAGTATAGCACAATCTTGATTGCAGTTAGTTTTATAATATTTCTTTAGTGATTTGGTATAATAATATATTATTCGAACACCACTGAACTCTGTCTTGGCTCACTTCCTTTTATTCTTTCACTCTTACTTGATCTATTCCAAGTATTTGATTCGCTTGGTCGCTCCATGCCTTCCTATCAATATCTCTTCCTCTGTAGATTTCCAAATATTGTCAGGCTATTCGTAAAAAAGGTGGGTAGGAATCTGGGGTCCAGGAGTGACGGTTGTATGAATCCATCCCTCCCACTGGAGAGGTCAAAACCCCTCAACCAATCTCTCCCGATCCGGCCCGCTACGCAGTAGGCGGGCAAACACATCCGTCGCCAAGCCATATACAAACCTCACCCATTGAACCCGGGCACCCCTGCTAAGTCAATTCGTAGCGAAGCTCTTGGGGCGACCTATTGCAGGGGTGTTGGCTATCAAACAAATAGTTCCCAGTAGACGTGGGCAGAATGATTCCCAGGAGTGAACTGATTCCCATGGCCTTTTGAATTGATTCCTTTAATTCATTCCTTTAATTCAATTAAATCCCAAAAAAAAAAAAGAAAAAAAAATTAAAATTAAAATTAAATGAATGGGGAGGCTAACACCGCACACGAGACCGGGAGGCCACGGAGTACCCGGAGTACCGCAAAAGAGACTGATAGGCTACCAAGCATCGCACAAAGAGGAGACCGATTATTCTATCTGATTATCTCGCAGGCTAAAACCTATAGTGTTCGACTCTTTTTAGTGTCGCTTTTTCGTTTCATCGGTTTTCAAATCACAATGAGTGGGGAGGCTACGAAGCACCGCACAAAGAGGAGACCAATAGGCTACGGAACACCGCACAAAGAGGAGACCGATTATTCTATCTCATTATCTCGCAGGCTAAAACCTATAGATTAATGTGTTTGACTCTTTTTAGTGTCGCTTTTTAGTTTCATCGGTTTTCAAAATTACAATGAGTGGGGAGGCTACGAAGCACCGCACAAAGAGGAGACCAATAGGCTACGAAACACCACACAAAGAGGAGACCGATCATTCTATCTCATTATCTCGCAGGCTAAATCCTATATTGTTTGTCTTTTTTTAGTGTCGTAATTTTTCGTATGTAAAATGTATTTATTGCTAGCAATTATATCTTAAAATTATACAAGTTTTCGTTTCACCCTTAAAATTTTATTGATTTTATTTTATTTATTAAACTTATAATTTTGTTCCATTTCACGTTATCTAATATAAACATACATTTTAACATTGAGATGAGTATTTTATGACAGCTAACCACAGCTAATTGGCCTTATAATATCTGCAAATTTACATATTATATCGACCCAAGATCTACGTCTAAAAGTAGGTAGGTACAATATCTTTCGTACGTACCAAAAAACAGATAAGCATCATTTTAGCTTTCTAGCTGATGTTCAGATTCTAAGTCGAAAGTTTTCGACTAACTATGTAATGAAATTGACGGCTTGGCGCGCGGCGGAATAAATGAACCGCGCGGACGGATTAAGGGCTGGCATTGAGGAATGAATTAGTAACTTTTGACTAATGTTTTGTGTCTTACCTAGCAGTGACTTGATTTACTCGCGAGCTGCGGGACCTAGGACTGGGATGCGTTTGGGACATATCGTGACATTGACGTGACGATGACGCCTGACGTCATTTCTAGGTCTGAGATTTACAAAAGACCATGACGTCACAAGTGAAAAAGACTTTTGTTTTAATTCCTCTGTCTGTCGGAATCGGACAATCTCGATTTCGACAGACTAGATACCTGGGACGCGGACATTGAACACGGACCTGGGACGGCGGGGACCTTAGGACAATCTCAGGACTATTGATTAGGATAAATGATTAATTCCTTGCGTGAAAGAGATGCTCGGGCAACCCGGATGAATCGCGGCCGCGTTTTGGCCATTTTGGGACATGGACTTTGATGATGTTCGGGTGTTTTTAGAATGGCGGCGCGGCGGTAGCGGAATACAATCGTAATAGGCGAGTCGTTCACAATACCGTCCGTCGACCACTTCGCGGCGCGCGGCCCGTTTAATAATATTTAAATACCTATGAAACAATATAATATTTAAATCGTTTACAGAACACATTATTCATTGAAATAATTTAACAGCAAAATAAATGGAAATTAAAAATGTATGGTGTCATTAAAAATCGTAGGATGCAAGGCCAAAGATAAGGAATGAAGAATCAATTCCTTTTGAAATTGCGAATTAGATTGAGTGTGTCACAAGATTGAATTTATTCATTTAATCCGGTCATTCAATTTTGCCCACGTCTAGTTCCCAGGGCGGCAGTACCCATACCGCCTACCAAATTGGAACACCTTACCGCCTATCTAAAAAAAATTGCCGATAGGTAATGGTTTTGTAAAAGTAAATTCTCATATTCCACTATAAACTCTCTAATTTTCGGCGTATAAAACATATTTGCCTTCAGAGTTAGAATTATTTACAATTAAGTTGAAAATTTTCCTCCAATAAATTAACCCGTATATGCCCAGAACTATTTTTGGTTTCCGATCTTTTTCATTTTAGGATATGTGGGTCCATGAAGGATTGTTTTAAAGACTCTCACTGAATTTTTGAGGTGGGAGTGGAGAAAGTGTTGTTTTTTTAATGGGTCGAAAACGACCCCGGGGGCAAATGCGTTACCTTGAATTCATGTTGAATAAAAGTACCATTATTTTATTGATTCTTTATTTTTTATACCCCACAAACCAATACTAAATTATTGCAGACACATAGGAGTTTCATTGGTCCTCGTACATTTAACCTTCTACCACTACAAACTCAAATGATAAATAAAATGATAAAATATGTAAAAGAGGTAAAATTATGGTTGAATAATGTAGATGTTGAAACGCTTTTTCTATAAATTTATCCATCCTTCTACAACTCATTTGCTGTAACTTCTAAACTGTAGTACAATATCTTTTCTGTTTATTTTATTATTTTTATTTATTTTTTATAATAACTAAAAAAAAAAAAAAAAGTATGTTTTTCTCCATATTTTTATTTTATCTTTATAATACTTGAAAAAACCTTTTTCACTTATTCTACCTATGTAATACTTATTTTTTATACTATCTTTATATTTAATATGTTTCTTTAAGTCTAATTTATACTTTGGGTACTTGGAAATATAGTATTTTGTTTTAATATTACCCAAACTCAGGCAGTGCCTTAGTGGGTTTTCATTTCTTGTTCATAATTGTTATTATATATTATGTTATTTTACAATATTTGCTATTATACATTATATGTACAAAGAAATGGAAATAAATAAAGTTAAAAAAAAATAAAATAATAATAATAATTATTATTTGTTCAATTTTATGAAACAGTCCTTACTTTGCAAGGGAAGTAAGAAAAAGTTTAAAGTCATTTATCTCAAAACTAGCTTTTTGGAGGTACAGCTTATTGCCATTTCAAGGGAGAGTGCATTGAAATATAACTACTGTCAATATGCCAGAGGCCTGTGGGGTTAATGTTTTAAAAATAAATATACTCTTTAAAGAAAATGAAACCCTTAAATACAACATCAAGTAAGTCATAATTCACATTTAAAATTACGGTATAATCTTAAAAAACTGAAACTAGTTTTAAAAAAAAAATACAATAACAAGCAAGTACCTAATGTAAATTTTGAAGTTATGGTAATATATATGTGGTGTACCAGCAGGTATCCCAAGGATTTTAACCAGCGATTCCTGAGTATTTTTGATCAACTTTTGATCAATTTTTTTATTTTTATTTTATTTTAATTTTTTTATTGGCAATGCTTATTAAAAATACATATAAGGTTACATCAGTTACATAGTTACATAAGGTTAACAAAAAAAATAAAAAAATTGCCTTTCCTCACCATAAAGAGACAATGCTCTTGTGTTTGGTGAGGGAGTTCTAGCTCAATTAGTAAATTAAAAGATCGTGTAAGTTAGTAATAACGACTATTATAAATAATATGTAGGTTAAAAAATCATGTATAAATTTAAAAATAAAAATCCTGAAGAGTTTAAAAAATCATAATATAAATTAAAAAATCATTATAAATGAAAGAATCATGTAAGTTAGTAACAAAAATTATTGTAATTAGTAAGTAAAGGATACGTAAGAAAGAAAGCAAGATTTATACAATAGTAGACTCAAGTATAGAATTTGTAAAATAGCAGACTTTAAGATACAAAGTAAACATATTTGGGACTTTTATAGCAGTTTAAGGTAATTTTTTAATTTGAGCTGAAATTCCTGCATATTTTCGATGGTTTTTAATTTTAATGGGAGGTTGTTATAATAGATTATGCCTAGATAAAGATAGGAATTTTGAATGTGCTTAGTATTAAATTTAGGGATTTTAATAGTTTTCTGGTATCTTGCTGATGTATTGAATTGGAAGTTATGAGTATTTAACTGTATTTCTTTGTAAATTTGAAGTATTGAATATTTTTTATAGATTTTGACTATTGCAGTCACATTGAATATTGAAAAAAGAATTTCAGTAGGAAATTTAGACGGTTTTCTCAAGATTACCTTAATTATCAATCTTTGAACTATTTTGAGGGGATTTAAAATATTGTCATATGTTCCTCCCCAGCCAATAATACCATATTGCAATACAGATTGAACAGTTGCATAGTACCTACACTCTTTTTAGGTTTTCTAAGCTAAGAATATTTCTAAGTCTAATAAATAAAATTAAAAACATAAAATATATTTCTATCACATGTCGTCACTGATTACACTGCTGTAGGTCGTCCTACATGGTTTGCTACGTTGTTATGTTAGCAGGTGTGCCTGGGTTCATGGGATCGCAGAGGGTGCTTTTGCCCACTTACTGAGTGGCGGGCCGGATCGGGAGAGACTACATGAATACCGCACAAGAGTCCCAACTGCTCCCGTCTGGAGCCAGTGGTACTATGGCATCCCCAATTGGGGTATGTTCTGAGGCTGAAGGTAGTGGGGAGGGGAAGGAGATAGGGAAGAGGAAGGTGGGGAAGTACCTCGTTATTCAGATCTGGTCACCGAACACGGCTAAAGCCATTTCAAGCAACGTTTCAATTCTGAATGGTGGTCTTACACCAGGGCGATACTGAGGGTATCTTCCACCCTGGAACGTGCCGCAAATATACTATATATTATTTTAAATGAATAAGTTGTGAAATAACACGAAATAATCAAATAAAATTTATTTGCCATTATCAAAACTATAATTAAAAAAAGACTTAATCAAGATTTACATGGTTCTCTGCCAATCACTGTTAGAATATGGTATTATCAGATGGGGCGGTAAAATAACAAATATACTAAATCCACTAATTAAAACTCAAAAGGCCATAATGAAAATTATACTATGTAAGAACTAGCACTCACGAAATCTTCAACAATCTTAACATCATGTCAATTAAACAACTGTATTCTAAAACTATACTCATTTACATTCATAAGTACAAAACCCAAGAAATAACAACTAACACGTACATTAGAAACACTAGATCTCATGCTCAAAAACATATCCAACAAGTAACTACTAACACAACATTTGGGCAAAAAAGCTTCTTATATTATGGTATTAAACTCTACAATAAAATACCACTCTCATTCAAAATTTTAATACCACTCTCACTCAAAATTTAAATCTCAAATAAAAAGCTGGATACTAAATATAGGGAGATCAGAAATAGAAAATATACTGACTAAAACCGAATCTACTGAACTGAATTATAAAATACACTATTTTATTTATTTTATAATTATTTTAAAAAAATAATATTAATTTCTTATAATTAAATTATAATATGTAAGTGAAATCCTCAGCACGGGAGATCCCAGTGAGGATATCGTTATCTCTACATGTTACTAAGAAAGGAAGACAATAAATCATTATTATTATATTATAATAAAATATCCTCATGGTACAGATTGAGATTGGTAGATTTATTTTTTTAAAAATTAATTAATTATTATTTATTTTTACATTAGCTCCACAAAGGAGGCTTCCAGAAAAATAATTTCTCTCAGGGCTTGTGCATCTTTGGGGATGCTGTGTGGTGGGTCTTGAAAAGTTGGAAATTAAGTTCTGGGAAGGAAAAAGGAATGAGCATTCGGCCGGTGAGTGGCTGAGTTGGCATCGGGTTTGGGTCCCACCCAGGCCTCGCATATTCGATTCCTCGGCTAGCTAAGTCCTCCATCACGACACGAGCAATATATTGGGGAATAAATGAACCGCGCGGACGGATTAAGGGCTGGCATTGAGGAATGAATTAGTAACTTTTGACTAATGTTTTGTGTCTTACCTAGCAGTGACTTGATTTACTCGCGAGCTGCGGGACCTAGGACTGGGATGCGTTTGGGACATATCGTGACATTGACGTGACGATGACGCCTGACGTCATTTCTAGGTCTGAGATTTACAAAAGACCATGACGTCACAAGTGAAAAAGACTTTTGTTTTAATTCCTCTGTCTGTCGGAATCGGACAATCTCGATTTCGACAGACTAGATACCTGGGACGCGGACATTGAACACGGACCTGGGACGGCGGGGACCTTAGGACAATCTCAGGACTATTGATTAGGATAAATGATTAATTCCTTGCGTGAAAGAGATGCTCGGGCAACCCGGATGAATCGCGGCCGCGTTTTGGCCATTTTGGGACATGGACTTTGATGATGTTCGGGTGTTTTTAGAATGGCGGCGCGGCGGTAGCGGAATACAATCGTAATAGGCGAGTCGTTCACAATACCGTCCGTCGACCACTTCGCGGCGCGCGGCCCGTTTAATAATATTTAAATACCTATGAAACAATATAATATTTAAATCGTTTACAGAACACATTATTCATTGAAATAATTTAACAGTAAAATAAATGGAAATTAAAAATGTATGGTGTCATTAAAAATCGTAGGATGCAAGGCCAAAGATAAGGAATGAAGAATCAATTCCTTTTGAAATTGCGAATTAGATTGAGTGTGTCACAAGATTGAATTTATTCATTTAATCCGGTCATTCAATTTTGCCCACGTCTAGTTCCCAGGGCGGCAGTACCCATACCGCCTACCAAATTGGAACACCTTACCGCCTATCTAAAAAAAATTGCCGATAGGTAATGGTTTTGTAAAAGTAAATTCTCATATTCCACTATAAACTCTCTAATTTTCGGCGTATAAAACATATTTGCCTTCAGAGTTAGAATTATTTACAATTAAGTTGAAAATTTTCCTCCAATAAATTAACCCGTATATGCCCAGAACTATTTTTGGTTTCCGATCTTTTTCATTTTAGGATATGTGGGTCCATGAAGGATTTTTTTAAAGACTCTCACTGAATTTTTGAGGTGGGAGTGGAGAAAGTGTTGTTTTTTTAATGGGTCGAAAACGACCCCCGGGGCAAATGCGTTACCTTGAATTCATGTTGAATAAAAGTACCATTATTTTATTGATTCTTTATTTTTTATACCCCACAAACCAATACTAAATTATTGCAGACACATAGGAGTTTCATTGGTCCTCGTACATTTAACCTTCTACCACTACAAACTCAAATGATAAATAAAATGATAAAATATGTAAAAGAGGTAAAATTATGGTTGAATAATGTAGATGTTGAAACGCTTTTTCTATAAATTTATCCATCCTTCTACAACTCATTTGCTGTAACTTCTAAACTGTAGTACAATATCTTTTCTGTTTATTTTATTATTATTATTTTTTTTTTATAATAACTAAAAAAAAAAAAAAAATGTATGTTTTTCTCCATATTTTTATTTTATCTTTATAATAGTTGAAAAAACCTTTTTCACTTATTCTACCTATGTAATACTTATTTTTTATTCTATCTTTATATTTAATATGTTTCTTTAAGTCTAATTGATACTTTGGGTACTTGGAAATATAGTATTTTGTTTTAATATTACCCAAACTCAGGCAGTGCCTTAGTGGGTTTTCATTTCTTGTTCATAATTGTTATTTTTTTTTTTTTTTTTTTACATGAGCTCCACACAGGAGGTGCTGAGGAAAATAATTTTCCTCAGGGCCTATGTCATCTTTGGGGATGCTGTGTGGAGGGTTTTTTTTAGGAAAAGGAAGGAGAGGAGAGTTCTGGGAAGGAAAAGGGTTTTTTTTTTTTTTTTTTTTACATTAACTCCACACAGGAGGCCCTGAGGAAAATAATTTCCCTCAGGGCCTATGTCATCTGGGATGCTGTGTGGAGGGTCTTTTTGAGGAGAGGAAGGAATGAACATTGGTCTTGAAGAGACCCATGTTGTAGGAAGGAGGAAACACAGAGGCCGGCAAATCATTCCACAGCCGAGCTGTTGAACATAAGAACGAGTCGAAGAAACGACCCGTTCTCATGTGACTAATGTCAACTGTGTACAAATGTTGGGCACGCGTTTGGCGTGTTTCCCGACTATGCACCGGTGCCGAAGGGATCAATGATGCTAGTTCCTCGGAGCATCTTCCATTGTAATACCGGTAGAACAAGGATAGCATTACCACCCGACGCCTGTGCTCTAAAGATTGCAATCCGTCTGTTAAGATGGGAGAATCTATCAAACGGACCGCCCGTTTCTGCACAGAGTCGAGGGTATTTTTAAGGGGTGGGTAGAAATCTGGGTTTCAGTGTGTCTTGGTCATCCGCCTCCAAGACCTAGACAAACCTCACCCCATGAACCCGGGCACCCCTGCTAAATCACCAAACGTAGCGAACCACTTGGGGTGACCTATGGCAGAGGTGTTGGTTATCCAATAAAGGTTCCCGGGGCGGCGGTACCCATTCCCGCCTCCCAAATTGAAATTATATATTATATATTGTTATTATATATTATGTTATTTTACAATATTTGCTATTATACATTATATGTACAAAGAAATGGAAATAAATAAAGTTAAAAAAAAAAAAAAAATAATAATAATAATTATTATTTGTTCAATTTTATGAAACAGTCCTTACTTTGCAAGGGAAGTAAGAAAAAGTTTAAAGTCATTTATCTCAAAACTAGCTTTTTGGAGGTACAGCTTATTGCCATTTCAAGGGAGAGTGCATTGAAATATAACTACTGTCAATATGCCAGAGGCCTGTGGGGTTAATGTTTTAAAAATAAATATACTCTTTAAAGAAAATGAAACCCTTAAATACAACATCAAGTAAGTCATAATTCACATTTAAAATTACGGTATAATCTTAAAAAACTGAAACTAGTTTAAAAAAAAAAAATACAATAACAAGCAAGTACCTAATGTAAATTTTGAAGTTATGGTAATATATATGTGGTGTACCAGCAGGTATCCCAAGGATTTTAACCAGCGATTCCTGAGTATTTTTGATCAACTTTTGATCAATTTTTTTATTTTTATTTTTTTTATTGGCAATGCTTATTAAAAATACATATAAGGTTACATCAGTTACATAGTTACATAAGGTTAACAAAAAAAATAAAAAATTGCCTTTCCTCACCATAAAGAGACAATGCTCTTGTGTTTGGTGAGGGAGTTCTAGCTCAATTAGTAAATTAAAAGATCGTGTAAGTTAGTAATAACGACTATTATAAATAATATGTAGGTTAAAAAATCATGTATAAATTTAAAAATAAAAATCCTGAAGAGTTTACAAAATCATAATATAAATTTAAAAAATCATTATAAATGAAAGAATCATGTAAGTTAGTAACAAAAATTATTGTAATAAGTAAGTAAAGGATACGTAAGAAAGAAAGCAAGATTTATACAATAGTAGACTCAAGTATAGAATTTATAAAATAGCAGACTTTAAGATACAAAGTAAACGTATTTGGGACTTTTATAGCAGTTTAAGGTAATTTTTTAATTTGAGCTTAAATTCCTGCATATTTTCGATGGTTTTTAATTTTAATGGGAGGTTGGATAAGTTTTAAGATTTTCACGGCCAAAAGCATTTTCGTTATTTGTTTTTGGGGTGTTATGATCCGGTAGATGTGACATCTACCGGATCTGCCGGATCTGCCCTGATGATGGACACTGCAACGATGTCCGAAACGTTGGCTAAAGAAGGAGGTAGCGCAACACGGCATAACACCCCAAAAACAAATAACTTAATCGGAGGTTGTTATAATAGATTATGCCTAGATAAAGATAGGAATTTTGAATGTGCTTAGTATTAAATTTAGGGATTTTAATAGTTTTCTGGTATCTTGCTACTGTATTGAATTGGAAGTTATGAGTATTTAACTGTATTTCTTTGTAAATTTGAAGTATTGAATATTTTTTATAGATTTTGACTATTGCAGTCACATTGAATATTGAAAAAAGAATTTCAGTAGGAAATTTAGACGGTTTTCTCAAGATTACCTTAATTATCAATCTTTGAACTATTTTGAGGGGATTTAAAATATTGTCATATGTTCCTCCCCAGCCAATAATACCATATTGCAATACAGATTGAACAGTTGCATAGTACACTCTTTTTAGGTTTTCTAAGCTAAGAATATTTCTAAGTCTAATAAATAAAATTAAAAACATAAAATATATTTCTATCACATGTCGTCACTGATTACACTGCTGTAGGTCGTCCTACATGGTTTGCTACGTTGTTATGTTAGCAGGTGTGCCTGGGTTCATGGGATCGCAGAGGGTGCTTTTGCCCACTTACTGAGTGGCGGGCCGGATCGGGAGAGACTACATGAATACCGCACAAGAGTCCCAACTGCTCCCGTCTGGAGCCAGTGGTACTATGGCATCCCCAATTGGGGTATGTTCTGAGGCTGAAGGTAGTGGGGAGGGGAAGGAGATAGGGAAGAGGAAGGTGGGGAAGTACCTCGTTATTCAGATCTGGTCACCGAACACGGCTAAAGCCATTTCAAGCAACGTTTCAATTCTGAATGGTGGTCTTACACCAGGGCGATACTGAGGGTATCTTCCACTCTGGAACGTGCCGCAAATATACTATATATTATTTTAAATGAATAAGTTGTGAAATAACACGAAATAATCAAATAAAATTTATTTGCCATTATCAAAACTATAATTAAAAAAAGACTTAATCAAGATTTACATGGTTCTCTGCCAATCACTGTTAGAATATGGTATTATCAGATGGGGCGGTAAAATAACAAATATACTAAATCCACTAATTAAAACTCAAAAGGCCATAATGAAAATTATACTATGTAAGAACTAGCACTCACGAAATCTTCAACAATCTTAACATCATGTCAATTAAACAACTGTATTCTAAAACTATACTCATTTACATTCATAAGTACAAAACCCAAGAAATAACAACTAACACGTACATTAGAAACACTAGATCTCATGCTCAAAAACATATCCAACAAGTAACTACTAACACAACATTTGGGCAAAAAAGCTTCTTATATTATGGTATTAAACTCTACAATAAAATACCACTCTCATTCAAAATTTTAATACCACTCTCACTCAAAATTTAAATCTCAAATAAAAAGCTGGATACTAAATATAGGGAGATCAGAAATAGAAAATATACTGACTAAAACCGAATCTACTGAACTGAATTATAAAATACACTATTTTATTTATTTTATAATTATTTTAAAAAAATAATATTAATTTCTTATAATTAAATTATAATATGTAAGTGAAATCCTCAGCACGGGAGATCCCAGTGAGGATATCGTTATCTCTACATGTTACTAAGAAAGGAAGACAATAAATCATTATTATTATATTATAATAAAATATCCTCATGGTACAGATTGAGATTGGTAGATTTATTTTTTTAAAAATTAATTAATTATTATTTATTTTTACATTAGCTCCACAAAGGAGGCTTCCAGAAAAATAATTTCTCTCAGGGCTTGTGCATCTTTGGGGATGCTGTGTGGTGGGTCTTGAAAAGTTGGAAATTAAGTTCTGGGAAGGAAAAAGGAATGAGCATTCGGCCGGTGAGTGGCTGAGTTGGCATCGGGTTTGGGTCCCACCCAGGCCTCGCATATTCGATTCCTCGGCTAGCTAAGTCCTCCATCACGACACGAGCAATATATTGGGGAATAAATGAACCGCGCGGACGGATTAAGGGCTGGCATTGAGGAATGAATTAGTAACTTTTGACTAATGTTTTGTGTCTTACCTAGCAGTGACTTGATTTACTCGCGAGCTGCGGGACCTAGGACTGGGATGCGTTTGGGACATATCGTGACATTGACGTGACGATGACGCCTGACGTCATTTCTAGGTCTGAGATTTACAAAAGACCATGACGTCACAAGTGAAAAAGACTTTTGTTTTAATTCCTCTGTCTGTCGGAATCGGACAATCTCGATTTCGACAGACTAGATACCTGGGACGCGGACATTGAACACGGACCTGGGACGGCGGGGACCTTAGGACAATCTCAGGACTATTGATTAGGATAAATGATTAATTCCTTGCGTGAAAGAGATGCTCGGGCAACCCGGATGAATCGCGGCCGCGTTTTGGCCATTTTGGGACATGGACTTTGATGATGTTCGGGTGTTTTTAGAATGGCGGCGCGGCGGTAGCGGAATACAATCGTAATAGGCGAGTCGTTCACAATACCGTCCGTCGACCACTTCGCGGCGCGCGGCCCGTTTAATAATATTTAAATACCTATGAAACAATATAATATTTAAATCGTTTACAGAACACATTATTCATTGAAATAATTTAACAGTAAAATAAATGGAAATTAAAAATGTATGGTGTCATTAAAAATCGTAGGATGCAAGGCCAAAGATAAGGAATGAAGAATCAATTCCTTTTGAAATTGCGAATTAGATTGAGTGTGTCACAAGATTGAATTTATTCATTTAATCCGGTCATTCAATTTTGCCCACGTCTAGTTCCCAGGGCGGCAGTACCCATACCGCCTACCAAATTGGAACACCTTACCGCCTATCTAAAAAAAATTGCCGATAGGTAATGGTTTTGTAAAAGTAAATTCTCATATTCCACTATAAACTCTCTAATTTTCGGCGTATAAAACATATTTGCCTTCAGAGTTAGAATTATTTACAATTAAGTTGAAAATTTTCCTCCAATAAATTAACCCGTATATGCCCAGAACTATTTTTGGTTTCCGATCTTTTTCATTTTAGGATATGTGGGTCCATGAAGGATTTTTTTAAAGACTCTCACTGAATTTTTGAGGAGGGAGTGGAGAAAGTGTTGTTTTTTTAATGGGTCGAAAACGACCCCCGGGGCAAATGCGTTACCTTGAATTCATGTTGAATAAAAGTACCATTATTTTATTGATTCTTTATTTTTTATACCCCACAAACCAATACTAAATTATTGCAGACACATAGGAGTTTCATTGGTCCTCGTACATTTAACCTTCTACCACTACAAACTCAAATGATAAATAAAATGATAAAATATGTAAAAGAGGTAAAATTATGGTTGAATAATGTAGATGTTGAAACGCTTTTTCTATAAATTTATCCATCCTTCTACAACTCATTTGCTGTAACTTCTAAACTGTAGTACAATATCTTTTCTGTTTATTTTATTATTATTATTTTTTTTTTATAATAACTAAAAAAAAAAAAAAAAATGTATGTTTTTCTCCATATTTTTATTTTATCTTTATAATAGTTGAAAAAACCTTTTTCACTTATTCTACCTATGTAATACTTATTTTTTATTCTATCTTTATATTTAATATGTTTCTTTAAGTCTAATTGATACTTTGGGTACTTGGAAATATAGTATTTTGTTTTAATATTACCCAAACTCAGGCAGTGCCTTAGTGGGTTTTCATTTCTTGTTCATAATTGTTATTATATATTATGTTATTTTACAATATTTGCTATTATACATTATATGTACAAAGAAATGGAAATAAATAAAGTTAAAAAAAAATAAAATAATAATAATAATTATTATTTGTTCAATTTTATGAAACAGTCCTTACTTTGCAAGGGAAGTAAATAAAAGTTTAAAGTCATTTATCTCAAAACTAGCTTTTTGGAGGTACAGCTTATTGCCATTTCAAGGGAGAGTGCATTGAAATATAACTACTGTCAATATGCCAGAGGCCTGTGGGGTTAATGTTTTAAAAATAAATATACTCTTTAAAGAAAATGAAACCCTTAAATACAACATCAAGTAAGTCATAATTCACATTTAAAATTACGGTATAATCTTAAAAAACTGAAACTAGTTTTAAAAAAAAAATACAATAACAAGCAAGTACCTAATGGAAATTTTGAAGTTATGGTAATATATATGTGGTGTACCAGCAGGTATCCCAAGGATTTTAACCAGCGATTCTTGAATATTTTTGATCAACTTTTGATCAATTTTTTTATTTTTATTTTATTTTTATTTTTTTATTGGCAATGCTTATTAAAAATACATATAAGGTTACATCAGTTACATAGTTACATAAGGTTAACAAAAAAAAATAAAAAATTGCCTTTCCTCACCATAAAGAGACAATGCTCTTGTGTTTGGTGAGGGAGTTCTAGCTCAATTAGTAAATTAAAAGATCGTGTAAGTTAGTAATAACGACTATTATAAATAATATGTAGGTTAAAAAATCATGTATAAATTTAAAAATAAAAATCCTGAAGAGTTTAAAAAATCATAATATAAATTAAAAAATCATTATAAATGAAAGAATCATGTAAGTTAGTAACAAAAATTATTGTAATTAGTAAGTAAAGGATACGTAAGAAAGAAAGCAAGATTTATACAATAGTAGACTCAAGTATAGAATTTGTAAAATAGCAGACTTTAAGATACAAAGTAAACATATTTGGGACTTTTATAGCAGTTTAAGGTAATTTTTTAATTTGAGCTGAAATTCCTGCATATTTTCGATGGTTTTTAATTTTAATGGGAGGTTGTTATAATAGATTATGCCTAGATAAAGATAGGAATTTTGAATGTGCTTAGTATTAAATTTAGGGATTTTAATAGTTTTCTGGTATCTTGCTGATGTATTGAATTGGAAGTTATGAGTATTTAACTGTATTTCTTTGTAAATTTGAAGTATTGAATATTTTTTATAGATTTTGACTATTGCAGTCACATTGAATATTGAAAAAAGAATTTCAGTAGGAAATTTAGACGGTTTTCTCAAGATTACCTTAATTATCAATCTTTGAACTATTTTGAGGGGATTTAAAATATTGTCATATGTTCCTCCCCAGCCAATAATACCATATTGCAATACAGATTGAACAGTTGCACAGTACCTACACTCTTTTTAGGTTTTCTAAGCTAAGAATATTTCTAAGTCTAATAAATATATAAATACATTTCCTAATCCTTTTGACGAGTTCACAAATATGTGTTTTCCATTTAAAATGTTGATCTATATATACACCAAGATATTTGATTTTGGGAGTTGGACTAAGTATAGCACAATCTTGATTGCAGTTAGTTTTATAATATTTCTTTAGTGATTTGGTATAATAATATATTATTCGAACACCACTGAACTCTGTCTTGGCTCACTTCCTTTTATTCTTTCACTCTTACTTGATCTATTCCAAGTATTTGATTCGCTTGGTCGCTCCATGCCTTCCTATCAATATCTCTTCCTCTGTAGATTTCCAAATATTGTCAGGCTATTCGTAAAAAAGGTGGGTAGGAATCTGGGGTCCAGGAGTGACGGTTGTATGAATCCATCCCTCCCACTGGAGAGGTCAAAACCCCTCAACCAATCTCTCCCGATCCGGCCCGCTACGCAGTAGGCGGGCAAACACATCCGTCGCCAAGCCATATACAAACCTCACCCATTGAACCCGGGCACCCCTGCTAAGTCAATTCGTAGCGAAGCTCTTGGGGCGACCTATTGCAGGGGTGTTGGCTATCAAACAAATAGTTCCCAGTAGACGTGGGCAGAATGATTCCCAGGAGTGAACTGATTCCCATGGCCTTTTGAATTGATTCCTTTAATTCATTCCTTTAATTCAATTAAATCCCAAAAAAAAAAAAGAAAAAAAAATTAAAATTAAAATTAAATGAATGGGGAGGCTAACACCGCACACGAGACCGGGAGGCCACGGAGTACCCGGAGTACCGCAAAAGAGACTGATAGGCTACCAAGCATCGCACAAAGAGGAGACCGATTATTCTATCTGATTATCTCGCAGGCTAAAACCTATAGTGTTCGACTCTTTTTAGTGTCGCTTTTTCGTTTCATCGGTTTTCAAATCACAATGAGTGGGGAGGCTACGAAGCACCGCACAAAGAGGAGACCAATAGGCTACGGAACACCGCACAAAGAGGAGACCGATTATTCTATCTCATTATCTCGCAGGCTAAAACCTATAGATTAATGTGTTTGACTCTTTTTAGTGTCGCTTTTTCGTTTCATCGGTTTTCAAAATTACAATGAGTGGGGAGGCTACGAAGCACCGCACAAAGAGGAGACCAATAGGCTACGAAACACCACACAAAGAGGAGACCGATCATTCTATCTCATTATCTCGCAGGCTAAATCCTATATTGTTTGTCTTTTTTTAGTGTCGTAATTTTTCGTATGTAAAATGTATTTATTGCTAGCAATTATATCTTAAAATTATACAAGTTTTCGTTTCACCCTTAAAATTTTATTGATTTTATTTTATTTATTAAACTTATAATTTTGTTCCATTTCACGTTATCTAATATAAACATACATTTTAACATTGAGATGAGTATTTTATGACAGCTAACCACAGCTAATTGGCCTTATAATATCTGCAAATTTACATATTATATCGACCCAAGATCTACGTCTAAAAGTAGGTAGGTACAATATCTTTCGTACGTACCAAAAAACAGATAAGCATCATTTTAGCTTTCTAGCTGATGTTCAGATTCTAAGTCGAAAGTTTTCGACTAACTATGTAATGAAATTGACGGCTTGGCGCGCGGCGGAATAAATGAACCGCGCGGACGGATTAAGGGCTGGCATTGAGGAATGAATTAGTAACTTTTGACTAATGTTTTGTGTCTTACCTAGCAGTGACTTGATTTACTCGCGAGCTGCGGGACCTAGGACTGGGATGCGTTTGGGACATATCGTGACATTGACGTGACGATGACGCCTGACGTCATTTCTAGGTCTGAGATTTACAAAAGACCATGACGTCACAAGTGAAAAAGACTTTTGTTTTAATTCCTCTGTCTGTCGGAATCGGACAATCTCGATTTCGACAGACTAGATACCTGGGACGCGGACATTGAACACGGACCTGGGACGGCGGGGACCTTAGGACAATCTCAGGACTATTGATTAGGATAAATGATTAATTCCTTGCGTGAAAGAGATGCTCGGGCAACCCGGATGAATCGCGGCCGCGTTTTGGCCATTTTGGGACATGGACTTTGATGATGTTCGGGTGTTTTTAGAATGGCGGCGCGGCGGTAGCGGAATACAATCGTAATAGGCGAGTCGTTCACAATACCGTCCGTCGACCACTTCGCGGCGCGCGGCCCGTTTAATAATATTTAAATACCTATGAAACAATATAATATTTAAATCGTTTACAGAACACATTATTCATTGAAATAATTTAACAGCAAAATAAATGGAAATTAAAAATGTATGGTGTCATTAAAAATCGTAGGATGCAAGGCCAAAGATAAGGAATGAAGAATCAATTCCTTTTGAAATTGCGAATTAGATTGAGTGTGTCACAAGATTGAATTTATTCATTTAATCCGGTCATTCAATTTTGCCCACGTCTAGTTCCCAGGGCGGCAGTACCCATACCGCCTACCAAATTGGAACACCTTACCGCCTATCTAAAAAAAATTGCCGATAGGTAATGGTTTTGTAAAAGTAAATTCTCATATTCCACTATAAACTCTCTAATTTTCGGCGTATAAAACATATTTGCCTTCAGAGTTAGAATTATTTACAATTAAGTTGAAAATTTTCCTCCAATAAATTAACCCGTATATGCCCAGAACTATTTTTGGTTTCCGATCTTTTTCATTTTAGGATATGTGGGTCCATGAAGGATTGTTTTAAAGACTCTCACTGAATTTTTGAGGTGGGAGTGGAGAAAGTGTTGTTTTTTTAATGGGTCGAAAACGACCCCGGGGGCAAATGCGTTACCTTGAATTCATGTTGAATAAAAGTACCATTATTTTATTGATTCTTTATTTTTTATACCCCACAAACCAATACTAAATTATTGCAGACACATAGGAGTTTCATTGGTCCTCGTACATTTAACCTTCTACCACTACAAACTCAAATGATAAATAAAATGATAAAATATGTAAAAGAGGTAAAATTATGGTTGAATAATGTAGATGTTGAAACGCTTTTTCTATAAATTTATCCATCCTTCTACAACTCATTTGCTGTAACTTCTAAACTGTAGTACAATATCTTTTCTGTTTATTTTATTATTTTTATTTATTTTTTATAATAACTAAAAAAAAAAAAAAAAGTATGTTTTTCTCCATATTTTTATTTTATCTTTATAATACTTGAAAAAACCTTTTTCACTTATTCTACCTATGTAATACTTATTTTTTATACTATCTTTATATTTAATATGTTTCTTTAAGTCTAATTTATACTTTGGGTACTTGGAAATATAGTATTTTGTTTTAATATTACCCAAACTCAGGCAGTGCCTTAGTGGGTTTTCATTTCTTGTTCATAATTGTTATTATATATTATGTTATTTTACAATATTTGCTATTATACATTATATGTACAAAGAAATGGAAATAAATAAAGTTAAAAAAAAATAAAATAATAATAATAATTATTATTTGTTCAATTTTATGAAACAGTCCTTACTTTGCAAGGGAAGTAAGAAAAAGTTTAAAGTCATTTATCTCAAAACTAGCTTTTTGGAGGTACAGCTTATTGCCATTTCAAGGGAGAGTGCATTGAAATATAACTACTGTCAATATGCCAGAGGCCTGTGGGGTTAATGTTTTAAAAATAAATATACTCTTTAAAGAAAATGAAACCCTTAAATACAACATCAAGTAAGTCATAATTCACATTTAAAATTACGGTATAATCTTAAAAAACTGAAACTAGTTTTAAAAAAAAAATACAATAACAAGCAAGTACCTAATGTAAATTTTGAAGTTATGGTAATATATATGTGGTGTACCAGCAGGTATCCCAAGGATTTTAACCAGCGATTCCTGAGTATTTTTGATCAACTTTTGATCAATTTTTTTATTTTTATTTTATTTTAATTTTTTTATTGGCAATGCTTATTAAAAATACATATAAGGTTACATCAGTTACATAGTTACATAAGGTTAACAAAAAAAATAAAAAAATTGCCTTTCCTCACCATAAAGAGACAATGCTCTTGTGTTTGGTGAGGGAGTTCTAGCTCAATTAGTAAATTAAAAGATCGTGTAAGTTAGTAATAACGACTATTATAAATAATATGTAGGTTAAAAAATCATGTATAAATTTAAAAATAAAAATCCTGAAGAGTTTAAAAAATCATAATATAAATTAAAAAATCATTATAAATGAAAGAATCATGTAAGTTAGTAACAAAAATTATTGTAATTAGTAAGTAAAGGATACGTAAGAAAGAAAGCAAGATTTATACAATAGTAGACTCAAGTATAGAATTTGTAAAATAGCAGACTTTAAGATACAAAGTAAACATATTTGGGACTTTTATAGCAGTTTAAGGTAATTTTTTAATTTGAGCTGAAATTCCTGCATATTTTCGATGGTTTTTAATTTTAATGGGAGGTTGTTATAATAGATTATGCCTAGATAAAGATAGGAATTTTGAATGTGCTTAGTATTAAATTTAGGGATTTTAATAGTTTTCTGGTATCTTGCTGATGTATTGAATTGGAAGTTATGAGTATTTAACTGTATTTCTTTGTAAATTTGAAGTATTGAATATTTTTTATAGATTTTGACTATTGCAGTCACATTGAATATTGAAAAAAGAATTTCAGTAGGAAATTTAGACGGTTTTCTCAAGATTACCTTAATTATCAATCTTTGAACTATTTTGAGGGGATTTAAAATATTGTCATATGTTCCTCCCCAGCCAATAATACCATATTGCAATACAGATTGAACAGTTGCATAGTACCTACACTCTTTTTAGGTTTTCTAAGCTAAGAATATTTCTAAGTCTAATAAATAAAATTAAAAACATAAAATATATTTCTATCACATGTCGTCACTGATTACACTGCTGTAGGTCGTCCTACATGGTTTGCTACGTTGTTATGTTAGCAGGTGTGCCTGGGTTCATGGGATCGCAGAGGGTGCTTTTGCCCACTTACTGAGTGGCGGGCCGGATCGGGAGAGACTACATGAATACCGCACAAGAGTCCCAACTGCTCCCGTCTGGAGCCAGTGGTACTATGGCATCCCCAATTGGGGTATGTTCTGAGGCTGAAGGTAGTGGGGAGGGGAAGGAGATAGGGAAGAGGAAGGTGGGGAAGTACCTCGTTATTCAGATCTGGTCACCGAACACGGCTAAAGCCATTTCAAGCAACGTTTCAATTCTGAATGGTGGTCTTACACCAGGGCGATACTGAGGGTATCTTCCACTCTGGAACGTGCCGCAAATATACTATATATTATTTTAAATGAATAAGTTGTGAAATAACACGAAATAATCAAATAAAATTTATTTGCCATTATCAAAACTATAATTAAAAAAAGACTTAATCAAGATTTACATGGTTCTCTGCCAATCACTGTTAGAATATGGTATTATCAGATGGGGCGGTAAAATAACAAATATACTAAATCCACTAATTAAAACTCAAAAGGCCATAATGAAAATTATACTATGTAAGAACTAGCACTCACGAAATCTTCAACAATCTTAACATCATGTCAATTAAACAACTGTATTCTAAAACTATACTCATTTACATTCATAAGTACAAAACCCAAGAAATAACAACTAACACGTACATTAGAAACACTAGATCTCATGCTCAAAAACATATCCAACAAGTAACTACTAACACAACATTTGGGCAAAAAAGCTTCTTATATTATGGTATTAAACTCTACAATAAAATACCACTCTCATTCAAAATTTTAATACCACTCTCACTCAAAATTTAAATCTCAAATAAAAAGCTGGATACTAAATATAGGGAGATCAGAAATAGAAAATATACTGACTAAAACCGAATCTACTGAACTGAATTATAAAATACACTATTTTATTTATTTTATAATTATTTTAAAAAAATAATATTAATTTCTTATAATTAAATTATAATATGTAAGTGAAATCCTCAGCACGGGAGATCCCAGTGAGGATATCGTTATCTCTACATGTTACTAAGAAAGGAAGACAATAAATCATTATTATTATATTATAATAAAATATCCTCATGGTACAGATTGAGATTGGTAGATTTATTTTTTTAAAAATTAATTAATTATTATTTATTTTTACATTAGCTCCACAAAGGAGGCTTCCAGAAAAATAATTTCTCTCAGGGCTTGTGCATCTTTGGGGATGCTGTGTGGTGGGTCTTGAAAAGTTGGAAATTAAGTTCTGGGAAGGAAAAAGGAATGAGCATTCGGCCGGTGAGTGGCTGAGTTGGCATCGGGTTTGGGTCCCACCCAGGCCTCGCATATTCGATTCCTCGGCTAGCTAAGTCCTCCATCACGACACGAGCAATATATTGGGGAATAAATGAACCGCGCGGACGGATTAAGGGCTGGCATTGAGGAATGAATTAGTAACTTTTGACTAATGTTTTGTGTCTTACCTAGCAGTGACTTGATTTACTCGCGAGCTGCGGGACCTAGGACTGGGATGCGTTTGGGACATATCGTGACATTGACGTGACGATGACGCCTGACGTCATTTCTAGGTCTGAGATTTACAAAAGACCATGACGTCACAAGTGAAAAAGACTTTTGTTTTAATTCCTCTGTCTGTCGGAATCGGACAATCTCGATTTCGACAGACTAGATACCTGGGACGCGGACATTGAACACGGACCTGGGACGGCGGGGACCTTAGGACAATCTCAGGACTATTGATTAGGATAAATGATTAATTCCTTGCGTGAAAGAGATGCTCGGGCAACCCGGATGAATCGCGGCCGCGTTTTGGCCATTTTGGGACATGGACTTTGATGATGTTCGGGTGTTTTTAGAATGGCGGCGCGGCGGTAGCGGAATACAATCGTAATAGGCGAGTCGTTCACAATACCGTCCGTCGACCACTTCGCGGCGCGCGGCCCGTTTAATAATATTTAAATACCTATGAAACAATATAATATTTAAATCGTTTACAGAACACATTATTCATTGAAATAATTTAACAGTAAAATAAATGGAAATTAAAAATGTATGGTGTCATTAAAAATCGTAGGATGCAAGGCCAAAGATAAGGAATGAAGAATCAATTCCTTTTGAAATTGCGAATTAGATTGAGTGTGTCACAAGATTGAATTTATTCATTTAATCCGGTCATTCAATTTTGCCCACGTCTAGTTCCCAGGGCGGCAGTACCCATACCGCCTACCAAATTGGAACACCTTACCGCCTATCTAAAAAAAATTGCCGATAGGTAATGGTTTTGTAAAAGTAAATTCTCATATTCCACTATAAACTCTCTAATTTTCGGCGTATAAAACATATTTGCCTTCAGAGTTAGAATTATTTACAATTAAGTTGAAAATTTTCCTCCAATAAATTAACCCGTATATGCCCAGAACTATTTTTGGTTTCCGATCTTTTTCATTTTAGGATATGTGGGTCCATGAAGGATTTTTTTAAAGACTCTCACTGAATTTTTGAGGTGGGAGTGGAGAAAGTGTTGTTTTTTTAATGGGTCGAAAACGACCCCCGGGGCAAATGCGTTACCTTGAATTCATGTTGAATAAAAGTACCATTATTTTATTGATTCTTTATTTTTTATACCCCACAAACCAATACTAAATTATTGCAGACACATAGGAGTTTCATTGGTCCTCGTACATTTAACCTTCTACCACTACAAACTCAAATGATAAATAAAATGATAAAATATGTAAAAGAGGTAAAATTATGGTTGAATAATGTAGATGTTGAAACGCTTTTTCTATAAATTTATCCATCCTTCTACAACTCATTTGCTGTAACTTCTAAACTGTAGTACAATATCTTTTCTGTTTATTTTATTATTATTATTTTTTTTTTATAATAACTAAAAAAAAAAAAAAAATGTATGTTTTTCTCCATATTTTTATTTTATCTTTATAATAGTTGAAAAAACCTTTTTCACTTATTCTACCTATGTAATACTTATTTTTTATTCTATCTTTATATTTAATATGTTTCTTTAAGTCTAATTGATACTTTGGGTACTTGGAAATATAGTATTTTGTTTTAATATTACCCAAACTCAGGCAGTGCCTTAGTGGGTTTTCATTTCTTGTTCATAATTGTTATTTTTTTTTTTTTTTTTTACATGAGCTCCACACAGGAGGTGCTGAGGAAAATAATTTTCCTCAGGGCCTATGTCATCTTTGGGGATGCTGTGTGGAGGGTTTTTTTTAGGAAAAGGAAGGAGAGGAGAGTTCTGGGAAGGAAAAGGGTTTTTTTTTTTTTTTTTTTACATTAACTCCACACAGGAGGCCCTGAGGAAAATAATTTCCCTCAGGGCCTATGTCATCTGGGATGCTGTGTGGAGGGTCTTTTTGAGGAGAGGAAGGAATGAACATTGGTCTTGAAGAGACCCATGTTGTAGGAAGGAGGAAACACAGAGGCCGGCAAATCATTCCACAGCCGAGCTGTTGAACATAAGAACGAGTCGAAGAAACGACCCGTTCTCATGTGACTAATGTCAACTGTGTACAAATGTTGGGCACGCGTTTGGCGTGTTTCCCGACTATGCACCGGTGCCGAAGGGATCAATGATGCTAGTTCCTCGGAGCATCTTCCATTGTAATACCGGTAGAACAAGGATAGCATTACCACCCGACGCCTGTGCTCTAAAGATTGCAATCCGTCTGTTAAGATGGGAGAATCTATCAAACGGACCGCCCGTTTCTGCACAGAGTCGAGGGTATTTTTAAGGGGTGGGTAGAAATCTGGGTTTCAGTGTGTCTTGGTCATCCGCCTCCAAGACCTAGACAAACCTCACCCCATGAACTCGGGCACCCCTGCTAAATCACCAAACGTAGCGAACCACTTGGGGTGACCTATGGCAGAGGTGTTGGTTATCCAATAAAGGTTCCCGGGGCGGCGGTACCCATTCCCGCCTCCCAAATTGAAATTATATATTATATATTGTTATTATATATTATGTTATTTTACAATATTTGCTATTATACATTATATGTACAAAGAAATGGAAATAAATAAAGTTAAAAAAAAAAAAAAAATAATAATAATAATTATTATTTGTTCAATTTTATGAAACAGTCCTTACTTTGCAAGGGAAGTAAGAAAAAGTTTAAAGTCATTTATCTCAAAACTAGCTTTTTGGAGGTACAGCTTATTGCCATTTCAAGGGAGAGTGCATTGAAATATAACTACTGTCAATATGCCAGAGGCCTGTGGGGTTAATGTTTTAAAAATAAATATACTCTTTAAAGAAAATGAAACCCTTAAATACAACATCAAGTAAGTCATAATTCACATTTAAAATTACGGTATAATCTTAAAAAACTGAAACTAGTTTAAAAAAAAAAAATACAATAACAAGCAAGTACCTAATGTAAATTTTGAAGTTATGGTAATATATATGTGGTGTACCAGCAGGTATCCCAAGGATTTTAACCAGCGATTCCTGAGTATTTTTGATCAACTTTTGATCAATTTTTTTATTTTTATTTTTTTTATTGGCAATGCTTATTAAAAATACATATAAGGTTACATCAGTTACATAGTTACATAAGGTTAACAAAAAAAATAAAAAATTGCCTTTCCTCACCATAAAGAGACAATGCTCTTGTGTTTGGTGAGGGAGTTCTAGCTCAATTAGTAAATTAAAAGATCGTGTAAGTTAGTAATAACGACTATTATAAATAATATGTAGGTTAAAAAATCATGTATAAATTTAAAAATAAAAATCCTGAAGAGTTTACAAAATCATAATATAAATTTAAAAAATCATTATAAATGAAAGAATCATGTAAGTTAGTAACAAAAATTATTGTAATAAGTAAGTAAAGGATACGTAAGAAAGAAAGCAAGATTTATACAATAGTAGACTCAAGTATAGAATTTATAAAATAGCAGACTTTAAGATACAAAGTAAACGTATTTGGGACTTTTATAGCAGTTTAAGGTAATTTTTTAATTTGAGCTTAAATTCCTGCATATTTTCGATGGTTTTTAATTTTAATGGGAGGTTGGATAAGTTTTAAGATTTTCACGGCCAAAAGCATTTTCGTTATTTGTTTTTGGGGTGTTATGATCCGGTAGATGTGACATCTACCGGATCTGCCGGATCTGCCCTGATGATGGACACTGCAACGATGTCCGAAACGTTGGCTAAAGAAGGAGGTAGCGCAACACGGCATAACACCCCAAAAACAAATAACTTAATCGGAGGTTGTTATAATAGATTATGCCTAGATAAAGATAGGAATTTTGAATGTGCTTAGTATTAAATTTAGGGATTTTAATAGTTTTCTGGTATCTTGCTACTGTATTGAATTGGAAGTTATGAGTATTTAACTGTATTTCTTTGTAAATTTGAAGTATTGAATATTTTTTATAGATTTTGACTATTGCAGTCACATTGAATATTGAAAAAAGAATTTCAGTAGGAAATTTAGACGGTTTTCTCAAGATTACCTTAATTATCAATCTTTGAACTATTTTGAGGGGATTTAAAATATTGTCATATGTTCCTCCCCAGCCAATAATACCATATTGCAATACAGATTGAACAGTTGCATAGTACACTCTTTTTAGGTTTTCTAAGCTAAGAATATTTCTAAGTCTAATAAATAAAATTAAAAACATAAAATATATTTCTATCACATGTCGTCACTGATTACACTGCTGTAGGTCGTCCTACATGGTTTGCTACGTTGTTATGTTAGCAGGTGTGCCTGGGTTCATGGGATCGCAGAGGGTGCTTTTGCCCACTTACTGAGTGGCGGGCCGGATCGGGAGAGACTACATGAATACCGCACAAGAGTCCCAACTGCTCCCGTCTGGAGCCAGTGGTACTATGGCATCCCCAATTGGGGTATGTTCTGAGGCTGAAGGTAGTGGGGAGGGGAAGGAGATAGGGAAGAGGAAGGTGGGGAAGTACCTCGCTATTCAGATCTGGTCACCGAACACGGCTAAAGCCATTTCAAGCAACGTTTCAATTCTGAATGGTGGTCTTACACCAGGGCGATACTGAGGGTATCTTCCACTCTGGAACGTGCCGCAAATATACTATATATTATTTTAAATGAATAAGTTGTGAAATAACACGAAATAATCAAATAAAATCTATTTGCCATTATCAAAACTATAATTAAAAAAAGACTTAATCAAGATTTACATGGTTCTCTGCGAATCACTGTTAGAATATGGTATTATCAGATGGGGCGGTAAAATAACAAACATACTAAATCCACTAATTAAAACTCAAAAGGCCATAATGAAAATTATACTATGTAAGAACTAGCACTCACGAAATCTTCAACAATCTTAACATCATGTCAATTAAACAACTGTATTCTAAAACTATACTCATTTACATTCATAAGTACAAAACCCAAGAAATAACAACTAACACGTACATTAGAAACACTAGATCTTATGCTCAAAAACATATCCAACAAGTAACTACTAACACAACATTTGGGCAAAAAAGATTCTTATATTATGGTATTAAACTCTACAATAAAATACCACTCTCATTCAAAATTTTAATACCACTCTCACTCAAAATTTAAATCTCAAATAAAAAGCTGGATACTAAATATAGGGAGATCAGAAATAGAAAATATACTGACTAAAACCGAATCTACTGAACTGAATTATAAAATACACTATTTTATTTATTTTATAATTATTTAAAAAAATAATATTAATTTCTTATAATTAAATTATAATATGTAAATGAAATCCTCAGCACGGGAGATCCCAGTGAGGATATCGTTATCTCTACATGTTACTAAGAAAGGAAGACAATAAATCATTATTATTATATTATAATAAAATATCCTCATGGTACAGATTGAGATTGGTAGATTTATTTTTTTAAAATTAATTTATTATTTATTTTTACATTAGCTCCACAAAGGAGGCTTCCAGAAAAATAATTTCTCTCAGGGCCTGTGCATCTTTGGGGATGCTCTGTGGTGGGTCTTGAAAAGTTGGAAATTAAGTTCTGGGAAGGAAAAAGGAATGAGCATTCGGCCGGTGAGTGGCTGAGTTGGCATTGGGTTTGGGTCCCACCCAGGCCTCGCATATTCGATTCCTCGGCTAGCCAAGTCCTCCATCACGACACGAGCAATATTTACGCTCACTGTGGTGGTAGTAGGAGATTTCCAAATATTGTCAGGCTATTCGTAAAAAAGGTGGGTAGGAATCTGGGGTCCAGAAGTGACGGTTGTATGAATCCATCCCTCCCACTGCGATGCAAGGCGGTGGGTCGAGGGAGTCCGACTGGAGAGGTCAAAACCCCTCAACCAATCTCTCCCGATCCGGCCCGCTACGCAGTAGGCGGGCAAACACATCCGTCGCCAAGCCATATACAAACCTCACCCATTAAACCCGGGCACCCCTGCTAAGTCAATTCGTAGCGAAGCTCTTGGGGCGACCTATTCGCAGGGGTGTTGGCTATCAAACAAATAGTTCCCAGGGCGGCAGTACCCATACCGCCTACCAAATTGGAATACCTTACCGCCTATCTAAAAAAAATTACCGATAGGTAATGGTTTTGTAAAAGTAAATTCTCATATTCCACTATAAACTCTCTAATTTTCGGCGTATAAAACATATTTGCCTTCAGAGTTAGAATTATTTACAATTAAGTTGAAAATTTTCCTCCAATAAATTAACCCATATATGCCCAGAACTTTTTTTGGTTTCCGATCTTTTTCATTTTAGGATATTTTTAAAGACTCTCACTGAATTTTTGAGGTGGGAGTGGAGAAAGTGTTGTTTTTTTAATGGGTCGAAAACGACCCCGGGGGCGAATGCGTTACCTTGAATTCATGTTGAATAAAAATACCATTATTTTATTGATTCTTTATTTATCGACATCGTTAGTAACTTACAACAGAAAAAAAATATTTTGAAATGAAAATTACGAATGAAACTGCGAAAATTTTTGCATCTAAGTTTACATCGCATTTATTGCACGCCGTCACAGTTTTATTTTTACAAAAAGCGCAGTGAAGTCTTGACAGAGCTTTTTCGATCATGTGCTCCGCATAGTGCTTTCATACCATATAAGGTATACTTGTTTGGATCTTTCGACTTGGTCCAGATTTAGGTCTTTCAGTTCCATTATTTTTCAACGAAGTGCAATGCTTATATATAGTATTTAGCTTATATATTGAAGGCAATGCTTATATATAGTATTTAGCTTATATATTGAAGGCAATGCTTATATATAGTATCCTCTCGCTTCTTTGGGCATTCTTTTACATCCTTCAGTGGGCCGTTTTCAAAACGATTATTATGCACCGTTCCCTGTGAAAAACATTTTTTTATACTATTTTCGGATAGAGTAGTAATAGACCTAGATAGGGGCTTGATCCACTCATAGTTGTTCCTAGGAAGGCATCTCTTCACCCAAGTGCGCTCCCCATCCGCTTGTCATTTCCTTCCACGCCTCCTTCCGTAAGCCTTCCGTGCTTTTCCCTGTGCTTTTCCTCGTGCCCTTCTATGTGCCCCACCGCACCTGTCTTGTTTCGGTGACAGTGGTGATGTATTGTAATATTCTTCATCTTCGCTGAACGTAATTTCCTCAGCAAATGAACGCCTCAAAGTAAGACTGGCAAGTGGGAGTAACTGTTGACGGGATAAATGATGGAAAAACGTACCTTCTTCATCGCCAGAATTACCGTCCTAGACCCTGCCATCACCAGGTGGGTCAATAAAAACATCCCCTCCTTGTATCTCATCGGCAACGTCCAAACTTTTCAACACCTCTATAGTGTCGTTCGTACAAAGGGGTCTTCTATTCCTAGAAATAAAAATAGCAATTTAGTGCACTTTTGCCCAAGGGGTATTTAGCGACCCATAAAAGTTTAGACAACTATATCTGTGAAATAAAATATTTATTTTGGATTAATTTGTTTGCATTAGATAAGTAAATTATCTAATTTTACAATAAAATCAAAATAATTGGTAAATTTATAAATAAAAATATATAACTTACACTATTCTCAGCAAAACCGGATTTTTTCGCCAACTTCAACTGAGTCATGAATTGAACTGTCACCAGAATTTACAACTTTGACCGTGGAGAAAAACTGTCTGTTTATTTTAGTAGATAGTACTTTCACCCATCGATAAATGGCACTAGATATCGAAAACAAGCGGTTGCTTTTAACAATTCGCTACTTTTCTAGAGCCTGTTTTTCAGGACAAAAACGACCCACTGGGCATATATGGGTTAAGAGGGATCATTACATTAGTAGGTACTGTGAAGGCATAATATTATTCATTGCGCCCGCGGCAAGCAGGGGCGGGTTGTGATTATAAATTAATTATGAAGAAATGAGTGCATAGTGCTGGCTTTATGGCTATGGTACTTACCTTCGTGTAATATGTGGATGCGGCAAAAGGCGGCGTGGGAACATTCCGCACTCAGCAGCAGCGTGGAGTGTGGATGCTCCACATTCCTGCATTAATTCGTTTTTACCTTTCGCAATATTGTCTTCTGTTCCAAATTTCGAAATACCTTAAGGCTCCGCAACCGGGCCCGAAAAGAAGATGGAGAGATACGAAATTACAAATGTTAGAGGAGAGCGCTAACATTTACAGCGACAAAATCGATGCGAAAATTGCGAAATTGTTTAATAAAACACGACTCGTTTAAAATAGAGCAAAAATCTCGCGGGCATTTTCTTAAGAGGAATATAAACGCTAGAAATATTTCGAATCTCATGCCTGCAAAATTTTAAAATCGAACGTCTTATTTGCACGAGGCAAGTAAGCGAAAAAGTGGGTTTTATTTATTTTGTGCATAATTTTATAAGAACGAAAAAAGTTAGAACATGGAAAACCTCAAAAATAGTCTTAGCCATAGAGGGGTATTTTTTTAAATTGTTTTTTGTATTACTTCATAGTTAAGTCATGAAAAAAAATTTTTTTTGTGGTTTACGCTAATATTTTTTGTTACGTAAATAATAATTATATTGTAATTCCAAAACATAGAAAAGCTAGTAAAAGCTTCGATTTATCCGTAGCATATTTTTTGATGTTCATGCTGTAAGCCGATTCGTCGTAAAGATTAATCAAAATAGTATCTAAATAGGATTTCACGTATAACTTCATCTTAAACAGCATTTAAAGAAACTCTGTGATTTCATACATATAACTTGTAACATAACTGAAACAAACTTGTTTATAATAATTTTTGGAGCATACTTTGCGATTTTTTCTATCGAGGGAGTTTTATATAATTTGCGTTTCAGCGCGGGCAATGTCTAGATATTATCTTCAAGAATAACATATATTTTTTAAAGGGAGATATATTATGTAAGAAATCGGTAGTAATTCGGGTAGCGGGCCCTTAAATTTAGATGGAGCTGTAATTTTATGTCTTTCTAAGAGCAAACGTATTTCCCTATTTCCTCTCTAGATTTTGACATTAGTGCAAATATTTTGAATCTAATATAGATACCGACCACTAGCGTGTCGATACGTTTTGCTTTTTTTACACTTCGTAGGTATAGGAGTTAGGGGCAAGGGCGGATCCAGAATTTTTTTCTGGGGGGGGGGGGGGGCACAAGGGGCGGACGGGCAAAAAAATCAACATAGGAAGGTTTATGAAAGTGTCAAAATAATCGAAAAATTAAATGTTTAAAAAAGACAGTTTTAGCTTCTAAGTATGTTAAGTATGTACTGTGATGGAATCCCCATAGTACACAAAAATACCGTCTACCTAAATCCGCCCTTGGTTAGGGGCCCCTCCAAAAATCATTAAAATTGTCCCGTTTGAACGCCATCAGCATACGTTCAGTATACAAACTAGACAAAGTATTTTAAAAAAGCGAAACGTACAGACGTAGAATATTTTCTTCTAATGTAGGTGACAGTGTTGCCAGATGTTAGGTATTTTAGCACCGTCTTCGGTGTGACAAAAATACCGAAGTACGGGCGGTTCGGTATTTTTTTCTGATTATTTTTTCTCCCTAATAAACGATTCAACTGTCAGATTTGACCCAATCGGCAATCGATGTTGCGTAGCATCCCTACTTAGTTTGTGCGATGTTGCCGCTTCGAATTTTGAAAGTTGCTGCTAGAGAATTTCAGACGTAGGCTATTTTCGCAATTAAAAAGACCGTCGGGGAACCATAGAGCTACGAAAATATAGATAACAGAGCATGTTCTATATTTTTGTGACAATATCCTTCGTAATTTTTTTTCCACGGTCGGGTATCACCCCCCATCGGGTGGCCCCCGGGGCGGACCGCCCCCCCTCGCTACGCCACTGTACAATTATTTTTAAGACATATAATAATACGTAATTAATAATAGGATTAGAGTAGTTTTGTACTCGATTATAAAAATAAGTATAGTTTTAAGTAACTAGTCATATAGGTCTTAGTTGTAAGTCATTACATTAGTTACCAATCTTAGTAATAAGCCACTTGTAATATACATGTATAGATTAAATGTGTAAATTAATTGTAAAGCGCCCTTTAGGTGATTTTCTCACGAAAATGGCGCTATAGAAATCATCCAACAATTATTATTATTATAATATGGCACCGAAATTTTGGATTCTTACTAAAAATCATGGTCTGTACACGAATCAATAAAAAAATCATCGATTTACGGGTGCTTTGTAACAACACTTGTGGTCTGACGTACCTTAGACCCTTATGGCACCGAGCCGACCGAAGTTTTGGAAACTTACTGAGAATCATGGTCAGTCCACGTATTGGTCAAAAAAACTGCCGAAATAAGTGTTTAAAAATAAAATCATCATTTTAACACTTGGGGTCGGTCGTCTTAGTCCTAGAGGTCGGTCGTTTTAACACTTGGGGCCCTATGGCACCAAACCGACTGAAATTTTGAATACTTACATTTAATAATCATGGTCTGTACAAGAATCAATAAAAAAAATCTTCCAAAAGAATTTTAAAAAAATCATCGTTTTACGGGCGCTTTGCAACAAAACTTGTTGTCGGTTATAACTTGGGCCCTATTGCACCGAGCCGACTGAAATTTGGATTCTTATTATCCTGGCCTGAAAAAAAAAACACTGTCTCTACACGAAGAAGGATAAAAAAAAACATCGTTTTAACACTTGGGGTCGGTCGTTTTAACTCTTGGTCATAACTTTGGTCATAACTTTAGTCCTATGGCACCGAACCGACTGAAATTGTGGATTTTTACTCAGAATCATGGGAATCATTAATAAAATCAGCCAAAAGAAGAATTAAAAAAAACTTCGTTTTAGCACTACTTGAGGTCGATCGTTTTAATACTTGGGGTCGGTCGTTTAAACATTTGTGGTCGGTCATAACTTCGCTGAATAGACTGAAATTTTGGATTCTAGCTAAGAATCATGGTCGGTACACAAATCGATCAAAAAATCATCCATTTAACACTTGGGGTTGGTCGTTTTAACTCTTGGTCATAACTTTGCTCATAACTTTTAGCCCTATGGCGTCGAACCGACTGAAATTTTTAATTCTTATTCAGAATCATGTCTGTACACGAATCATTAATAAAATCAGCCAATGGAAAGAATTAAAATAAAAAATCATCGTTTTAGCCCTTGGGGTCGGTCGTTTTAACACTTGGGGTCGGTCATATGGCACCCAACAGACTGAAATTTTGGAGTCTTACTAAGAATCATGGTCTGTACTCGAAACAATAAAAAATCTGCCCAAAAAATAATTTTTCAAAAAATCATCTTCTTAATACTTTGGTCGTCTTAGTTATTGTTGTCGGTAGTTCCAACACTTAGGGTTGATCATAACTTCGGCCCTACGGCACCAAGCCGACTGAAATTTTGGATTCTTACTTAAGAATCATGCTAACTAAAAGAAGAAAAAACTACTAAAAATCACGAATATGTAAAAGACTGAAATTTTGGATTCGATTGTATACGAACCAATCAAAAATCTGCCGAAAGAAGATACAAAAAACATAGTTTTAACACTTGGGGTCGGTCGTTTTAGCAGTTGGGGTCGGTCGTTTTAACACTTGGTGTCGGTCATATGGCACCGAAATTTTGGATTCTTACTAAAAATCAGGGTCTGTACACGAATCAATAAAAAAATCATCGATTTACGGGTGCTTTGTAACAACACTTGTGGTCTGACGTACCTTAGACCCTTATGGCACCGAGCCGACCGAAGTTTTGGAAACTTACTGAGAATCATGGTCAGTCCACGTATTGGTCAAAAAAACTGCCGAAATAAGTGTTTAAAAATAAAATCATCATTTTAACACTTGGGGTCGGTCGTCTTAGTCCTAGAGGTCGGTCCTTTGAACACTTGGGGCCCTATGGCACCAAACCGACTGAAATTTTGGATACTTACATTTAATAATCATGGTCTGTACAAGAATCAATAAAAAAAATCTTCCAAAAGAATTTTAAAAAAAAATCATCGTTTTACGGGCGCTTTGCAACAAAACTTGTTGTCGGTTATAACTTGGGCCCTATTGCACCGAGCCGACTGAAATTTGGAGTCTTATTATCCTGGCCTGAAAAAAAAAACACTGTCTCTACACGAAGAAGGATAAAAAAAAACATCGTTTTAACACTTGGGGTCGGTCGTTTTAACTCTTGGTCATAACTTTGGTCATAACTTTAGTCCTATGGCACCGAACCGACTGAAATTGTGGATTTTTACTCAGAATCATGGGAATCATTAATAAAATCAGCCAAAAGAAGAATTAAAAAAAACTTCGTTTTAGCACTACTTGAGGTCGATCGTTTTAATACTTGGGGTCGGTCGTTTAAACATTTGTGGTCGGTCATAACTTCGCTGAATAGACTGAAATTTTGGATTCTAGCTAAGAATCATGGTCGGTACACAAATCGATCAAAAAATCATCCATTTAACACTTGGGGTTGGTCGTTTTAACTCTTGGTCATAACTTTGCTCATAACTTTTAGCCCTATGGCGTCGAACCGACTGAAATTTTTAATTCTTATTCAGAATCATGTCTGTACACGAATCATTAATAAAATCAGCCAATGGAAAGAATTAAAAAAAAAATCATCGTTTTAGCCCTTGGGGTCGGTCGTTTAAACACTTGGGGTCGGTCATATGGCACCCAACAAACTGAAATTTTGGAGTCTTACTAAGAATCATGGTCTGTACTCGAAACAATAAAAAATCTGCCCAAAAAATAATTTTTCAAAAAATCATCTTCTTAATACTTTGGTCGTCTTAGTTATTGGTGTCGGTAGTTCCAACACTTAGGGTTGATCATAACTTCGGCCCTACGGCACCGAGCCGACTGAAATTTTGGATTCTTACTTAAGAATCATGCTAACTAAAAGAAGAAAAAACTACTAAAAATCACGAATATGTAAAAGACTGAAATTTTGGATTCGATTGTATACGAACCAATCAAAAATCTGCCGAAAGAAGATACAAAAAACATCGTTTTAACACTTGGGGTCGGTCGTTTTAGCAGTTGGGGTCGGTCGTTTTAACACTTGGTGTCGGTCATATGGCACCGAAATTTTGGATTCTTACTAAAAATCAGGGTCTGTACACGAATCAATAAAAAAATCATCGATTTACGGGTGCTTTGTAACAACACTTGTGGTCTGACGTACCTTAGACCCTTATGGAACCGAGCCGACCGAAGTTTTGGACACTTACTGAGAATCATGGTCAGTCCACGTATTGGTCAAAAAAACTGCCGAAATAAGTGTTTAAAAATAAAATCATCATTTTAACACTTGGGGTCGGTCGTCTTAGTCCTAGAGGTCGGTTCTTTTAACACTTGGGGCCCTATGGCACCAAACCGGCTGAAATTTTGGATACTTACATTTAATAATCATAGTCTGTACAAGAATCAATAAAAAAAATCTTCCAAAAGAATTTAAAAAAAAATTCATCGTTTTACGGGCGCTTTGCAACAAAACTTGTTGTCGGTTATAACTTGGGCCCTATTGCACCGAGCCGACTGAAATTTGGATTCTTATTATCCTGGCCTGAAAAAAAAACACTGTCTCTACACGAAGAAGGATAAAAAAAAACATCGTTTTAACACTTGGGGTCGGTCGTTTTAACTCTTGGTCATAACTTTGGTCATAACTTTAGTCCTATGGCACCGAACCGACTGAAATTGTGGATTTTTACTCAGAATCATGGGAATCATTAATAAAATCAGCCAAAAGAAGAATTAAAAAAAACTTCGTTTTAGCACTACTTGAGGTCGATCGTTTTAATACTTGGGGTCGGTCGTTTAAACATTTGTGGTCGGTCATAACTTCGCTAAATAGACTGAAATTTTGGATTCTAGCTAAGAATCATGGTCGGTACACAAATCGATCAAAAAATCATCCATTTAACACTTGGGGTTGGTCGTTTTAACTCTTGGTCATAACTTTGCTCATAACTTTTAGCCCTATGGCGTCGAACCGACTGAATTTTTTAATTCTTATTCAGAATCATGTCTGTACACGAATCATTAATAAAATCAGCCAATGGAAAGAATAAAAAAAAAATCATCGTTTTAGCCCTTGGGGTCGGTCGTTTTAACACTTGGGGTCGGTCATATGGCACCCAACAGACTGAAATTTTGGAGTCTTACTAAGAATCATGGTCTGTACTCGAAACAATAAAAAATCTGCCCAAAAAATAATTTTTCAAAAAATCATCTTCTTAATACTTTGGTCGTCTTAGTTATTGGTGTCGGTAGTTCCAACACTTAGGGTTGATCATAACTTCGGCCCTACGGCACCGAGCCGACTGAAATTTTGGATTCGATTGTATACGAACCAATCAAAAATCTGCCGAAAGAAGATACAAAAAACATCGTTTTAACACTTGGGGTCGGTCGTTTTAGCAGTTGGGGTCGGTCGTTTTAACACTTGGTGTCGGTCATATGGCACAGAAATTTTGGATTCTTACTAAAAATCAGGGTCTGTACACGAATCAATAAAAAAATCATCGATTTACGGGTGCTTTGTAACAACACTTGTGGTCTGACGTACCTTAGACCCTTATGGCACCGAGCCGACCGAAGTTTTGGAAACTTACTGAGAATCATGGTCAGTCCACGTATTGGTCAAAAAAACTGCCGAAATAAGTATTTAAAAATAAAATCATCATTTTAACACTTGGGGTCGGTCGTCTTAGTCCTAGAGGTCGGTTCTTTTAACACTTGGGGCCCTATGGCACCAAACCGACTGAAATTTTGGATACTTACATTTAATAATCATAGTCTGTACAAGAATCAATAAAAAAAATCTTCCAAAAGAATTTAAAAAAAAAAATCATCGTTTTACGGGCGCTTTGCAACAAAACTTGTTGTCGGTTATAACTTGGGCCCTATTGCACCGAGCCGACTGAAATTTGGATTCTTATTATCCTGGCCTGAAAAAAAAACACTGTCTCTACACGAAGAAGGATAAAAAAAACATCGTTTTAACACTTGGGGTCGGTCGTTTTAACTCTTGGTCATAACTTTGGTCATAACTTTAGTCCTATGGCACCGAACCGACTGAAATTGTGGATTTTTACTCAGAATCATGGGAATCATTAATAAAATCAGCCAAAAGAAGAATTAAAAAAAACTTCGTTTTAGCACTACTTGAGGTCGATCGTTTCAATACTTGGGGTCGGTCGTTTAAACATTTGTGGTCGGTCATAACTTCGCTGAATAGACTGAAATTTTGGATTCTAGCTAAGAATCATGGTCGGTACACAAATCGATCAAAAAATCATCCATTTAACACTTGGGGTTGGTCGTTTTAACTCTTGGTCATAACTTTGCTCATAACTTTTAGCCCTATGGCGTCGAACCGACTGAATTTTTTAATTCTTATTCAGAATCATGTCTGTACACGAATCATTAATAAAATCAGCCAATGGAAAGAATAAAAAAAAAATCATCGTTTTAGCCCTTGGGGTCGGTCGTTTTAACACTTGGGGTCGGTCATATGGCACCCAACAGACTGAAATTTTGGAGTCTTACTAAGAATCATGGTCTGTACTCGAAACAATAAAAAATCTGCCCAAAAAATAATTTTTCAAAAAATCATCTTCTTAATACTTTGGTCGTCTTAGTTATTGGTGTCGGTAGTTCCAACACTTAGGGTTGATCATAACTTCGGCCCTACGGCACCGAGCCGACTGAAATTTTGGATTCTTACTTAAGAATCATGCTAACTAAAAGAAGAAAAAACTACTTAAAATCACGAATATGTGAAAGACTGAAATTTTGGATTCGATTGTATACGAACCAATCAAAAATCTGCCGAAAGAAGATCCAAAAAACATCGTTTTAACACTTGGGGTCGGTCGTTTTAGCAGTTGGGGTCGGTCGTTTTAACACTTGGTGTCGGTCATATGGCACCGAAATTTTGGATTCTTACTAAAAATCAGGGTCTGTACACGAATCAATAAAAAAATCATCGATTTACGGGTGCTTTGTAACAACACTTGTGGTCTGACGTACCTTAGACCCTTATGGCACCGAGCCGACCGAAGTTTTGGAAACTTACTGAGAATCATGGTCAGTCCACGTATTGGTCAAAAAAACTGCCGAAATAAGTATTTAAAAATAAAATCATCATTTTAACACTTGGGGTCGGTCGTCTTAGTCCTAGAGGTCGGTCCTTTTAACACTTAGGGCCCTATGGCACCAAACCGACTGATATTTTGGATACTTACATTTAATAATCATGGTCTGTACAAGAATCAATAAAAAAAATCTTCCAAAAGAATTTTAAAAAAAAAATCATCGTTTTACGGGCGTTTTGCAACAAAACTTGTTGTCGGTTATAACTTGGGCCCTATTGCACCGAGCCGACTGAAATTTGGATTCTTATTATCCTGGCCTGAAAAAAAAACACTGTCTCTACACGAAGAAGGATAAAAAAAACATCGTTTTAACACTTGGGGTCGGTCGTTTTAACTCTTGGTCATAACTTTGGTCATAACTTTAGTCCTATGGCACCGAACCGACTGAAATTGTGGATTTTTACTCAGAATCATGGGAATCATTAATAAAATCAGCCAAAAGAAGAATTAAAAAAAACTTCGTTTTAGCACTACTTGAGGTCGATCGTTTTAATACTTGGGGTCGGTCGTTTAAACATTTGTGGTCGGTCATAACTTCGCTGAATAGACTGAAATTTTGGATTCTAGCTAAGAATCATGGTCGGTACACAAATCGACAAAAAATCATCCATTTAACACTTGGGGTTGGTCGTTTTAACTCTTGGTCATAACTTTGCTCATAACTTTTAGCCCTATGGCGTCGAACCGACTGAAATTTTTAATTCTTATTCAGAATCATGTCTGTACACGAATCATTAATAAAATCAGCCAATGGAAAGAATAAAAAAAAAATCATCGTTTTAGCCCTTGGGGTCGGTCGTTTTAACACTTGGGGTCGGTCATATGGCACCCAACAGACTGAAATTTTGGAGTCTTACTAAGAATCATGGTCTGTACTCGAAACAATAAAAAATCTGCCCAAAAAATAATTTTTCAAAAAATCATCTTCTTAATACTTTGGTCGTCTTAGTTATTGGTGTCGGTAGTTCCAACACTTAGGGTTGATCATAACTTCGGCCCTACGGCACCGAGCCGACTGAAATTTTGGATTCTTACTTAAGAATCATGCTAACTAAAAGAAGAAAAAACTACTAAAAATCACGAATATGTAAAAGACTGAAATTTTGGATTCGATTGTATACGAACCAATCAAAAATCTGCCGAAAGAAGATACAAAAAACATCGTTTTAACACTTGGGGTCGGTCGTTTTAGCAGTTGGGGTCGGTCGTTTTAACAGTTGGTGTCGGTCATATGGCACCGAAATTTTGGATTCTTACTAAAAATCGGGGTCTGTACACGAATCAATAAAAAAATCATCGATTTACGGGCGCTTTGTAACAACACTTGTGGTCTGACGTAACTTAGACCCTTATGGCACCGAGCCGACCGAAGTTTTGGAAACTTACTGAGAATCATGGTCAGTCCACGTATTGGTCAAAAAAACTGCCGAAATAAGTGTTTAAAAATAAAATCATCATTTTAACACTTGGGGTCGGTCGTCTTAGTCCTAGAGGTCGGTCCTTTGAACACTTGGGGCCCTATGGCACCAAACCGACTGAAATTTTGGATACTTACATTTAATAATCATGGTCTGTACAAGAATCAATAAAAAAATCTTCCAAAAGAATTTAAAAAAAAAATCATCGTTTTACGGGCGCTTTGCAACAAAACTTGTTGTCGGTTATAACTTGGGCCCTATTGCACCGAGCCGACTGAAATTTGGATTCTTATTATCCTGGCCTGAAAAAAAAAACACTGTCTCTACACGAAGAAGGATAAAAAAAAACATCGTTTTAACACTTGGGGTCGGTCGTTTTAACTCTTGGTCATAACTTTGGTCATAACTTTAGTCCTATGGCACCGAACCGACTGAAATTGTGGATTTTTAATCAGAATCATGGGAATCATTAATAAAATCAGCCAAAAGAAGAATTAAAAAAAACTTCGTTTTAGCACTACTTGAGATCGATCGTTTTAATACTTGGGGTCGGTCGTTTAAACATTTGTGGTCGGTCATAACTTCGCTGAATAGACTGAAATTTTGGATTCTAGCTAAGAATCATGGTCGGTACACAAATCGATCAAAAAATCATCCATTTAACACTTGGGGTTGGTCGTTTTAACTCTTGGTCATAACTTTGCTCATAACTTTTAGCCCTATGGCGTCGAACCGACTGAAATTTTTAATTCTTATTCAGAATCATGTCTGTACACGAATCATTAATAAAATCAGCCAATGGAAAGAATAAAAAAAAATCATCGTTTTAGCCCTTGGGGTCGGTCGTTTTAACACTTGGGGTCGGTCATATGTGTGATGAATTGCATTGATCAACAGTGAAAATTAGGAAATATCGTAGCTTCCCACTTTAATTTAAAAAGAAAATATCAATTACTTATAAAACGGACACGTCTACGACATCTATCGGATTAGAGTAAAGTGAATTCATATTTACGGTAGGGATCTATAATTAGACAAAGTGAGACGAGTATTGATAAAAAAATCACAGATGGTATCAACAAATAATCAAAGACAGGGACTCCCCATATACTTTGGGCCGTGATATATTGACAGCCAATTGAATTACAGCAAAAACGATTAAAAACCGAGTTAGCCTATCAACAAGAAGAGGGCCGAGCCCATTTTTAGAACAAAGGAACGACCTTTGGACTTAGCAATTAGAAATGTAATTAATGAGTTTGACGTTCCCACCAAACCGAGAGGTGAATAAACTCCATGGGAAGAAATAATCTGTTCAGGGACAAAAGAACGATGACCCCAAGAAATGTTATCATTAACCGGTACATTCCGGGGATCAGAAACCCTAGTTCTCGAACGCATTAAAACATATCAGGTGCGGAAAAAAAAGGATACACGTAAACACGATGCAAAAGTTTAAGTGAAAAATTGCAAAGCAAGTGACGAAAACGTATTGTAAGGCGTTAGGGAGATTTCCATCTATAATACGATTGTTTGTGACGACCGGAGATGATCGATTCGAGGGAAAACGTGCTAAAGGAAATGGAAATGTTGAAAAAACAATGGAAAATTATTGTTATCAATTTTAGACGGAGCTAGGATATTACGATGAAAGATTTAGGGAGGAAACGTCAAAAAAAAAATGAGAGTTTTAAAGAATAGGCGAGGGTACATTTCAGATGTCTAGAGCAGTAACAAGTGTTAGAGAAGAAGATAGAGTGCACTACGGAGGGGAGTGGAAAATGCTGAAAACATTGCGATAGAAAAACTCAGGAAAAGGAGTCATTTTACGTAATTAAAATGGAGGTTATAGAGTAACATAGTACGCGATTGCAGATAAAAAAATGAGGCATTACAATGGTTGTCGATTTCAGATGTATTTTGTTGTGATAAACAAGGAATATTCGAACATGAAAATTGTTTAGATAAGGACGATTAGCCGTTAAAAAGGTAATAAAAATTATCATGGGTCTTATGAAATATTTATATTAAAGAATTCTCATAAAAGTTAACGACACTGAAATAAAAAAGGATTTATTGCCAGGTGGGTACAGGAACTAATGTATACAACTGTCAAGACATATGGTTTATGGGATTTTTCGTAAGAACGGGACGAAATTTGTAAGGCGTTCTCTATGAAGCAATAAAAATGACAGGAATTTAAGGGCCGAAGTGGGGGTATCCCCTATAAAGATGTTAAAAAATGATATATTTATTAATAACAAATAGAAAATGAAATTTTCCAAGAGGCAGCAAACATCAAAAAACGATATGGTTATATCAGGGAAGTACGGGGAAGTGAGGGGAAAGGAGATACGACAGAGAAAAACAAAGGAAATCTTAGATTAACAGTGAATAAAATAAATACGGCTTGAAATATAAAAATCTATAGAGATATGAACAATAGCGTAAGAATAAATAAGGAAATTCATGGAAAGAGTGTCGTGAATAAAAGAAAATTCGAGAAAAAAATGGAAAATTCAAATATACGACGTAAATAGAGAAAATTCGGTTTTAAATGGAAAGGTTCATATAGAATACAGAAAAACTCGAGGAAAAATAATAAAATAAAAATGAACAATTTGCGAGAAAGGCTTCGACATGAAGATATCTCTGATAGGCGAATTTGGGGACAGATTTGGAACATATGGTAGATGCCGTACGCACGGACATGTTACGAAATATATGAAAATAGAACTTTAAAATTATTAAATTCAAGCTAGTTTTGTATGAACAACAGGACAAAGGAAGTTGGGCCATTAAACATGGATCTTACTAAATCCGGATCTTGTAAGTATGGAAGTACGAGACAGAATTTAATGTATCAAACGCAAAACGTACAAAGAGACCGCATTCGACAATAATGGAGAGGTTTCAAGAAATTACGAGTTGATAGTAATTAGATTGGTTTATTATAGGAGATTCAGATACGATCTTTTGGACCTGAGAGGGGTATAAAAGTCTAGACAAATGCCAGTTGAGGACAGTCTACGGTCGTGGTCGAAAAGGTTTTAAGTTCGCGGAACGTGACGAAACGGTGGGTGATTTAAAGTAGAAAAATTCTAAGTGATAATTATTTTGATACTTAGAAAAATTTCACATTCTAGTCAGTGATATACAAAAAAAATACTTTGCAGTTAGAGTCAGTGAAAAATAAAAATTAAAGCCAACGCATTATTTACTTGTGAAAAATAAAAGTGCTCGTGATAAATACAATTTGTTTTAGTGGAAAATTCGGATTTTATAATCACTTAATATCGTATTTTTAAACTTAGAAATTTCGCGTTTAATGTTAGTGCAATAAATAACTGAAGTGATGTGATAATTTAGCGTGATGAAGTTATAATTAAATACGTGTGTTCAATCTAAGTGAAAGTGCTCTAACAAATAATAAATATTTAAATTAATTATCTTAAATAATAATAATAAAACAAAATAATATTTTATTAATACATAAAATTTCGGAGGGATAAAAATTTAATTTAACAACAATTTACCACCTCTAAATTAATCGTGAAGTAACTATCATTTAAAGTGTTATCTAACCAACGCGTTTTGAGATAAAATACAGTTTAGAACGATAGAGTTCATACATCATTTTAATTAATTAGATTAAATGAAAAAAAAAAATTGAAGTCAAAAAGATTTAATTAAATTTAGGAAAATAAAAAATTAATTTAGGAAAATCGCAGCAAGGTTACCGTGTATTTCCCGGTCGGAAAAAACCTTGGTAGGGGTAAGTCTTTTCCGTTATAAAATTTTACAGATTCCAAGGAGAAAGCGGAATGCAGTAAACATTGGTATTTGGATTAATTATTTGACCAAGATATTACTCTCTTAATATGTGATATGTAACTATATTAAAATATTATAAATATAATAAGTATATTTTATATATTTATATATGTATGTATATAAACATATATATTTGTAATTTTATTGTTCCCAAGAAAATTTTTAATCAAAAAGAAAACACTTATATAAAAAGAGGAAAAGGGTATCGATTCCTACCTCTGAATTCATCAATAACTATTAAAAGTTGTTATGTGTGATAAATTTACAAATCAATATTTTATATTTAATGTTATGTATGTATTAATATAATTTCAGAAAATCCAGAGCATTTGAAATAAGTTATGATATTAGAAATTATTTCAATCATAAAATTTATGTATATACATATCAATATTATAAATTATTTATTGAGACAAAGTATATATAAATGAATAAATATGTATACGTAATCGAGTATCAGACTAGACAATTGCGCTAAGTACATCATTATCACACAAAGAAAAATTTTAGAGTCATCTCACACGTCTCCGGAATGTCTAAAGTAAACATACCTCATACGCTTGAATCTAGGTCACGATGCCGTCGAGAATGTTTACAAAGCTCAAATTGTTTACAAAATAAATCGGTCACTGGGGCACTAGTTCGAATACAGTAAAAAGAAAAAAAAAAAAAATGACCTTGATTAGTGGATATCGTACTTAGGTATTAACTTCTAGGAACGGGATAAAATTATTATATTGCGCAATTATTAGGAGCAAAAAGAAAAAAAAAAAAATTTAAACACTATTTTTAATTTGAACGTAACGAGGTATCTACAGACCTAAGCAATTGAAAATTAACAGATTTATTTTAGCAGTTCAAAAGGGTGTATTGAAGGTTTACATGAAACAGTTGAAAAATCACGGGATAGCTTAATAAGGGGTAATGAGGATTTACATGATTCAATTGAGAATCACGGGATAGCAAGAGTTTATCAAAAGTTGAACATTGGAGGGGAGGGAAAGAAAAAAAAAAAAAAATACAGTTCAACCAACAGAAGGCAGTGTTCGCTTCTGTAACAAGGACCATTAATCAAACCATAGAGATGGCGGATCTCTCAAACAAAACCGTCAACAAAACCAAACAAAAGCTTGGAGTTATGGCGAATCTCCAGAACACATCGCCAGATAAGATCTTAATGTACGAATATATATTTATATCACCCACTATTCTTACGTATGTATTCGGTATCAATCTGAAAATTTCGCAGAATTTGATGGGCGAGATCCGAGCTCGGGATGCGTTGCAAGTAGTTTCGTATTGCGAGTTATAAACCTTCCCAAAACGTATGTTTACATATATATCTTTTTATGTACTGTTCATTGAATGAAACGAACTCACTTACAATTAGTGCTTTAGGCCTGTCGGGTCACTCTCGTCTCATTTCTTGAACGTGGAGGGAGGATTCACGACCCGTAACTCCACACAAACCCGTGAGTATATGATTGCATATAGGACGAAACCGGTTCGCCCTAAGTAAATAGTAAACTTTGGAGGAGTAGGAATTTGGAGGTATCTGGGCTTGGGGGAAGACCTGAAGGCAGTGCATGATGGCGAAGGAAGGTCAATTGGGACGCGATAACTTAGGTATCAATCAATTGAACCGTGCCAAAAGACTGTGCGAATTTTGGGTTGACTTCTGATCACCCTGCTTACTTGATGGAGGCAGGAGCCAAATTTTGCCAGAAAAAGGGTTATTCTGAGTTCGTCAAATATGCAATTAACTAATTACATTAACCTACTAAATCCATCTTTATATGTACCTTATAGCAGCTGAATCTAAACGGAGGGGCGCCCAGCAGATACGAGATACAATCATAATCAAATTTACTAACATTTAACCATTTGAGTTATATTTAATTATCTGTTCAATTAGTCATGTGTAGTTTCGATTAGTATTACTTATTCATGAATTCATTAGGATGTAGGGAATCATAATAAACGTCAAAGGGAAGTTAGTTCATTTAGAGAAATTACTTAAGGTTAAATTTGCAAGAGAAAGACCAATACAGTTTGAAATTCAACACTCTGTTTAGAATCAAGAGGGTTACCACAAAATTTAAAGTAATTAAAGTCCTATATCATAAATCAAAAAAATTACACAACGTTTGATGGAGTTTAATTACAACCTAAATACGAAAATATTTACGTTCAAAGTCGTAAATAACGTATTTATTAGTTAAGTACATATATCGCTAAAGGTATGTAGTACAAGGGAGCTTTAAGTAGCTTTCTGTAGTTATCAGAGGAAATAAGGGTCCAATTTTATAAAGGCTTGTGTGACGTAGGGGAGGAATTTTCCATCCCTACCACACATATGCAAAGCCTTAAGAATTTAAATATCGATCAGAGCCAAGAGAAAAGGCGAGAATATTACAACTGTCTTGCCGATGAAAGGAGAGTTAAATAAGTATGAAAAGACGAAACATTACGACTGGTGCCAAGTGCCCAGGAGTAAATAAAATACAGACAAATATAAGAGAGTAGAAAAGACAAACATCACATATGGCACCCAACAGACTGAAATTTTGGAGTCTTACTAAGAATCATGGTCTGTACTCGAAACAATAAAAAATCTGCCCAAAAAATAATTTTTCAAAAAATCATCTTCTTAATACTTTGGTCGTCTTAGTTATTGGTGTCGGTAGTTCCAACACTTAGGGTTGATCATAACTTCGGCCCTACGGCACCGAGCCGACTGAAATTTTGGATTCTTACTTAAGAATCATGCTAACTAAAAGAAGAAAAAACTACTAAAAATCACGAATATGTAAAAGACTGAAATTTTGGATTCGATTGTATACGAACCAATCAAAAATCTGCCGAAAGAAGATACAAAAAACATCGTTTTAACACTTGGGGTCGGTCGTTTTAGCAGTTGGGGTCGGTCGTTTTAACACTTGGTGTCGGTCATATGGCACCGAAATTTTGGATTCTTACTAAAAATCAGGGTCTGTACACGAATCAATAAAAAAATCATCGATTTACGGGCGCTTTGTAACAACACTTGTGGTCTGACGTACCTTAGACCCTTATGGCACCGAGCCGACCGAAGTTTTGGAAACTTACTGAGAATCATGGTCAGTCCACGTATTGGTCAAAAAAACTGCCGAAATAAGTGTTTAAAAATAAAATCATCATTTTAACACTTGGGGTCGGTCGTCTTAGTCCTAGAGGTCGGTCCTTTGAACACTTGGGGCCCTATGGCACCAAACCGACTGAAATTTTGGATACTTACATTTAATAATCATGGTCTGTACAAGAATCAATAAAAAAATCTTCCAAAAGAATTTAAAAAAAAATCATCGTTTTACGGGCGCTTTGCAACAAAACTTGTTGTCGGTTATAACTTGGGCCCTATTGCACCGAGCCGACTGAAATTTGGATTCTTATTATCCTGGCCTGAAAAAAAAAACACTGTCTCTACACGAAGAAGGATAAAAAAAAACATCGTTTTAACACTTGGGGTCGGTCGTTTTAACTCTTGGTCATAACTTTGGTCATAACTTTAGTCCTATGGCACCGAACCGACTGAAATTGTGGATTTTTAATCAGAATCATGGGAATCATTAATAAAATCAGCCAAAAGAAGAATTAAAAAAAACTTCGTTTTAGCACTACTTGAGGTCGATCGTTTTAATACTTGGGGTCGGTCGTTTAAACATTTGTGGTCGGTCATAACTTCGCTGAATAGACTGAAATTTTGGATTCTAGCTAAGAATCATGGTCGGTACACAAATCGATCAAAAAATCATCCATTTAACACTTGGGGTTGGTCGTTTTAACTCTTGGTCATAACTTTGCTCATAACTTTTAGCCCTATGGCGTCGAACCGACTGAATTTTTTAATTCTTATTCAGAATCATGTCTGTACACGAATCATTAATAAAATCAGCCAATGGAAAGAATAAAAAAAAAATCATCGTTTAAGCCCTTGGGGTCGGTCGTTTTAACACTTGGGGTCGGTCATATGGCACCCAACAGACTGAAATTTTGGAGTCTTACTAAGAATCATGGTCTGTACTCGAAACAATAAAAAATCTGCCCAAAAAATAATTTTTCAAAAAATCATCTTCTTAATACTTTGGTCGTCTTAGTTATTGGTGTCGGTAGTTCCAACACTTAGGGTTGATCATAACTTCGGCCCTACGGCACCGAGCCGACTGAAATTTTGGATTCTTACTTAAGAATCATGCTAACTAAAAGAAGAAAAAACTACTAAAAATCACGAATATGTAAAAGACTGAAATTTTGGATTCGATTGTATACGAACCAATCAAAAATCTGCCGAAAGAAGATACAAAAAACATCGTTTTAACACTTGGGGTCGGTCGTTTTAGCAGTTGGGGTCGGTCGTTTTAACACTTGGTGTCGGTCATATGGCACAGAAATTTTGGATTCTTACTAAAAATCAGGGTCTGTACACGAATCAATAAAAAAATCATCGATTTACGGGTGCTTTGTAACAACACTTGTGGTCTGACGTACCTTAGACCCTTATGGCACCGAGCCGACCGAAGTTTTGGAAACTTACTGAGAATCATGGTCAGTCCACGTATTGGTAAAAAAAACTGCCGAAATAAGTGTTTAAAAATAAAATCATCATTTTAACACTTGGGGTCGGTCGTCTTAGTCCTAGAGGTCGGTCCTTTGAACACTTGGGGCCCTATGGCACCAAACCGACTGAAAATTTGGATACTTACATTTAATAATCATGGTCTGTACAAGAATCAATAAAAAAAATCTTCCAAAAGAATTAAAAAAAAAAATCATCGTTTTACGGGCGCTTTGCAACAAAACTTGTTGTCGGTTATAACTTGGGCCCTATTGCACCGAGCCGACTGAAATTTGGATTCTTATTATCCTGGCCTGAAAAAAAAAAACACTGTCTCTACACGAAGAAGGATAAAAAAAACATCGTTTTAACACTTGGGGTCGGTCGTTTTAACTCTTGGTCATAACTTTGGTCATAACTTTAGTCCTATGGCACCGAACCGACTGAAATTGTGGATTTTTACTCAGAATCATGGGAATCATTAATAAAATCAGCCAAAAGAAGAATTAAAAAAAACTTCGTTTTAGCACTACTTGAGGTCGATCGTTTTAATACTTGGGGTCGGTCGTTTAAACATTTGTGGTCGGTCATAACTTCGCTGAATAGACTGAAATTTTGGATTCTAGCTAAGAATCATGGTCGGTACACAAATCGATCAAAAAATCATCCATTTAACACTTGGGGTTGGTCGTTTTAACTCTTGGTCATAACTTTGCTCATAACTTTTAGCCCTATGGCGTCGAACCGACTGAAATTTTTAATTCTTATTCAGAATCATGTCTGTACACGAATCATTAATAAAATCAGCCAATGGAAAGAATAAAAAAAAAAAATCATCGTTTTAGCCCTTGGGGTCGGTCGTTTAGGGTCGTTTAGGGTCGGTCGTTCGATAGGGTCGAGTATCAATTTAGTGGGCTCAGAAACAAAATACAAGTATCTCGGTACGATAGTTTATTTTACAAGTTCACAGAATATAAGTTAATGTTTTTTTTTATAGTCTCACATGACGCTTCTTAAAAAAAAACTCCTATCTTTCAAAAAAAGAAAAATGAAACAAAACAATTCAATTCGAATTCTGGTGCGTTTAAAAAAAAATGGATTTGTGTAACCACCGTACGAAAGTACCTAGACTACACTGGGTAGCTCGATTCGAGCCGTGACTGATTCCCTTTTGCGTTTATTTTTTAGTGACGGGGTTTTGGGTCACTCTTCATGCTCGTATCAATCCACCCGGTCTTCTTGAGTCAAAACCTCGTTATCTTGATCCTCCACCCGGACTTCTTGGATTGTTGGTACCCTTTTTAATTCATCTGCGTGGATTTTAGTGGGTTTACCTCTTTTGTCTACCCAGTATATATTACCTCTTCCACTTTTCATGAGGATTTTGTAAGGTCCACTCCATTTAGGTGCAAACCCTGCGAAATTTCCTTCTGGAGACCCAGATAATTGGTGTTCCTTTACTAACACCTCTTCTCCTTGTTGGTATCTAAGTAAGGCTTCCACCGCTGGGGCGTACCTCTCTTGGTACGCTGCTTGATTCCTTCTTATTTCCTCATCTGCTGGTTCTCGCTGATGGGGTAAAACGATTGCCTCGTTCGCGTTTTCTGGGAAAGCTTGCCACTCTCCTGGTCGCGGTATATCGTATCCCAGTAGTGCTTGACTGGGTGATACGCCTGTCGCTTCGTTCTTTCTGTTTCGGGTCGTCATTATTACTCCCGGCAGTTTCTCATCCCATTTGTTGTGAGGTGAATCTCTGAGGAGAATTCTCAAGCCTTTTTTGATTTCCTGGTTTCTCCTTTCCGTGGGGTTTGAGCGTGGGTGGTATATAGCTGTTGTCCAATGATTACATTGCCATCTTTCTATTGCGGCTAACCATTGGCGGTGGATGAACTGTCGTCCGTTATCCGTGAGAATGCGTTTCGGGTAGCCGTACCTTGGAAATACTTCAGTTTCTAACTGGTGGATTATGGTCTTTGCTATACTAGACTTCATCGGAAATGCTTCCACCCATCTTGTGAATAAGTCTGTTACTACAAGAATAAATTTGTTTCCTTGCAGGGTTCTTGGGTACGGTCCCATGACGTCGGCGGCGACCACTTCAAATGGTCTATTTGGTTTCGTGCCTCCTTGAGGAGCCGCGGGTCTATTTGGGCCACGTTTTGATGTGGCACATGTCATGCACTGGCGTACCAGTCTGCGGATCTCTTCGTTCATTCCTGGCCAGAAGTAATGTGCTGATATTGCTCTCGTTGTTTCTGCTGCTCCCGGGTGGTTTGCGGTGTCCGAGTTGTGGTATTCTTCCAGAACTCTTGGAATTGTGCTTCGAGGGACGAACAGCCGGTCCATCTTTCCTTCGTCTCTTTTCCAAAGTATTCCTTGGTGGACGTTATACCTTGTGTAGTGATTTATATCGACGGCATTGTTTAGGATTTCTCTGTCGTTTAGAGTGTTCCATCGATCTATTCTTTTCCGTGTTTCCCGATCTGTCGGTTGTCCTGATTTTACCGCACTTGCTAGGGTTTGTTGCTCTTCCTCCTCTTCTGAGTCTATTTGGTTTATGCCGTTATCTCCGCCGACTTCCGGATAGCTTTCTCGGGTGTTTCCGGTAACCGTTTCGAGTATCATTTGCGTTGGTCCTGGGTTTCTAGACAGCGCGTCGGCGAGCTCATTAGCTTTCCCCGGACAGTGCTCTACAGTAAAGTCGTGGTCTTGTAGGAGTAGGGCCCATCTTGTGAGTTTGGCTCTTTCGTTCTTTGCCTCGTTTAGCCATGTTAGAGCTCGGTTGTCTGTGATGAGCTTAAAGTGCCTCCCTTCTAGGTAAGGCCGGTATTTCTTAATTGCCCATATTGCTGCCAGTGCTTCCTGTTCATTGCTATGGTACCTTTCTTCAGCTGGTGAGAACCGGGTGCTCGAGTATGATATCACATCTCGTGAACCATCTTCATTTTTATGGAAGAGTACTGCTGCGGCTCCTAATTTACTTGCGTCCGTTTGTAGCACGAATTCCCTACTAAAATCAGGTCTCTTGAGTTCCAGCGGCCCCGCCATTGCATTTTTTATTTGCTGCATGGCTTCTTCGGCTTCTCCGGTCCATTGGAATTTTATCTTATTTCTGGTAAGATTTGTTAAGGGTGCTGACATTTCAGCAAAGTTTGGTATGTATTCCCTCAACCAGTTGCACACTCCTAGAAAACTGCGAAGTTCTTTTCTTGTTTGAGGTGATGGTGTATTTTTAATGGCTTCTTCGTGTGGCCTCTGGGGAGTGTTGCCCGTGGCACTGACTGTGTGTCCCAAGTATGTGATTTCATCTGTGGCGATGATACATTTTTCTGGAGAGCATTTTAACCCAAACTCTGCCAATCGTTCTAGGATGAGGCGGAGGTGTCGTAAGTGGTCTTTTAAGTTTTCGGAATATACGACGATATCATCCAGATAGGCCATGGCAAATTTTCTAAGGAACCCGGCTAATACTTGCTGGCTCATGGTTCTTTGAAATGTCTTGGGTGCACCTTTTAACCCGAATGGCATTACTCGGAACTGGTAACTGCCCCCATCTGGTGTGGTAAAGGCAGTCTTTTCTCTGTCTTCTGGTGCCATCGGCACTTGCCAGTACCCGCTTTTAAGGTCCAGTACTGTGAATACCTTGGCTGTGCTCAGGTCTTTAAGTGTTTCGTGGATGATTGGCAGTGGGGAGGGTTCAGTTATTGTTGCTTGATTCAACCTTCTGTAGTCTATGCAGAATCGTCGCCCTTCTTTTCCCTTTTTGGCCACCATTACTACTGGGAAACTGTATGGCGATCTGCTGGATTCTACTACTCCATCCGCTAGCATCCCTTCCAGTTGTTTGTATAAATCCTTTTTCTTCTCGTCCGAAAGGCGATGTGGTGGAACGCAGATTGGTCTGTCGGTGTTCAGGTGGATTCTGTGCGGTGGTACTTTCGCTGTGCCTGTCAAGGGGGAAAATACTTCACTATATTCGGATAATAGATCCGTGAATCCTTTTTTCTCCTGTTCTGGGACTCGATCTAATAGTGGCCCGTGGACATCGTTACTATTTTGTCCCTGGCGAACGGGCACAAAGTGGGTGGATGTCCTGATTGAGCTTCCGAAATTTAAACAGTTCCGCATGAAGTCTATTGAAGCTTCCTCTTTGGACAGCCAATCGCGTCCTAAGATGATTTCCTCCCTTAGGTTCTCTCCCACGAGGAAGTTCCATTCCCGTGTTGTATTCTGGATGTCGAATTTTATCGATATCATACCCTTTATTCGCATCACGTTTCTTTTGTTCGCCAACTTGAGGCATGGAATCGAGGATTGTTGTAATTTGGTACTTTGGGCGATGCCCATTCTTATTATAGAGTGTGAAGATGCAGAGTCTACCAATGCCTGATAGGTTTGTCCCTCTATGGTGACTCTCACCCTTGGAAGGAAGGAACCTGCTATTGCCGTGTGGCACTCTGCGGTTTGTTTCGGTTTCTTCCTTCTTTGCCCGGGTTGCCGTTTTAGTAACGAGCTCCCGGGCGGTACCGGTTTCCCGAGTTTCTATCTCTTCTATTTTGTTGAGCTGGGGATCGCTGGGCCGGGGGATGGCGGTATGGCGATTGGCGATTCGGTGAACGGCGTGGCGGTGATTGACGCTGAGGTGAACTGCGCTGAGGTGAACGGTGACGCGGAGAATATTGTTGAGCTGACCGGCGAGGAGATAAATTGCTTCTTGTTTGGCGTTGGCCTAGGATCCTATATCTGCCTTTAGAATTTTCAAACCTCATGGCCTGGTTCATCCACTCTTCCATGGTGGTGGCATATATGTGTATGTACTGGGGTAACATTTGGCTATTACAAAACGCAGGCACGAATACATCTAACTCCGATAATTGTTTTGCCGGGTGGAGTCGTGCAAACATTTTTTGTTTATTAGCAATAAACTCTGCCAAGGATTCCGTGTTCTCTTGTGTTTTATGGTAGATCTGGTTTTGAAGTCGGAGTTCCACTTCTGGTCCCTCGTATTCCCGAAGGAAAAATATTTTAAAAATCGACCATTCTGGGTGTTTATAAGTATTCGCCCAGTCCTTCGCTTTGTCCCGGAGCTGGGCCGTTGCGACCCTCGTTTTGTTTTCCTCGTAGGTGTTAGCTATTTGGAAATACTCTTCGCACCGTTCCAGGAAAAGTCGTGGAAATTCTTCCAGTCTCCCAGAAAATATTGCCTCCAGGCGAGGCTCCCTTTGACACACGGCTATGTTAGCGAGTTTTGTTACTAACATTTCAAGGATTCGTGTCGTCTGGGTGTCTCTCGTAAAGGTTTCTCCATTTGGTACATCCGCTGAGGATTGAGCTAGAGGACTGTTATCCTCATTCTCCACTGTGGTAGCGTTGCTCGCTGTTGTGCTACGTGTTTGTGGCATTTTCAGTGTTTTGAGCCCACTTTTGTTCGGTTTGTTGCCTCTCTTGTCTTTGAATTTATTCGTTAAAACTCATTGATCTGACAAACACGTTGGGCGCCAATTGATAGGGTCGAGTATCAATTTAGTGGGCTCAGAAACAAAATACAAGTATCTCGGTACGATAGTTTATTTTACAAGTTCACAGAATATAAGTAAATGTTTTTTTTTATAGTCTCACATGACGCTTCTTAAAAAAAAACTCCTATCTGTCAAAAAAAGAAAAATGAAACAAAACAATTCAATTCGAATTCTGGTGCGTTTAAAAAAAAATGGATTTGTGTAACCACCGTACGAAAGTACCTAGACTACACTGGGTAGCTCGATTCGAGCCGTGACTGATTCCCTTTTGCGTTTATTTTTTAGTGACGGGGTTTTGGGTCACTCTTCATGCTCGTATCACTTCGTTTTAGCACTACTTGAGGTCGATCGTTTTAATACTTGGGGTCGGTCGTTTAAACATTTGTGGTCGGTCATAACTTCGCTGAATAGACTGAAATTTTGGATTCTAGCTAAGAATCATGGTCGGTACACAAATCGATCAAAAAATCATCCATTTAACACTTGGGGTTGGTCGTTTTAACTCTTGGTCATAACTTTGCTCATAACTTTTAGCCCTATGGCGTCGAACCGACTGAAATTTTTAATTCTTATTCAGAATCATGTCTGTACACGAATCATTAATAAAATCAGCCAATGGAAAGAATAAAAAAAAAAATCATCGTTTTAGCCCTTGGGGTCGGTCGTTTTAACACTTGGGGTCGGTCATATGGCACCCAACAGACTGAAATTTTGGAGTCTTACTAAGAATCATGGTCTGTACTCGAAACAATAAAAAATCTGCCCAAAAAATAATTTTTCAAAAAATCATCTTCTTAATACTTTGGTCGTCTTAGTTATTGGTGTCGGTAGTTCCAACACTTAGGGTTGATCATAACTTCGGCCCTACGGCACCGAGCCGACTGAAATTTTGGATTCTTACTTAAGAATCATGCTAACTAAAAGAAGAAAAAACTACTAAAAATCACGAATATGTAAAATACTGAAATTTTGGATTCGATTGTATACGAACCAATCAAAAATCTGCCGAAAGAAGATACAAAAAACATCGTTTTAACACTTGGGGTCGGTCGTTTTAGCAGTTGGGGTCGGTCGTTTTAACACTTGGTGTCGGTCGTTTGAGCAGTTGGGGTCGGTCGTTTTAACACTTGGTGTCGGTCATATGGCACCGAAATTTTGGATTCTTACTAAAAATCAGGGTCTGTACACGAATCAATAAAAAAATCATCGATTTACGGGTGCTTTGTAACAACACTTGTGGTCTGACATACCTTAGACCCTTATGGCACCGAGCCGACCGAAGTTTTGGAAACTTACTGAGAATCATGGTCAGTCCACGTATTGGTCAACAAACTGCCGAAATAAGTGTTTAAAAATAAAATCATCATTTTAACACTTGGGGTCGGTCGTCTTAGTCCTAGAGGTCGGTCCTTTTAACACTTGGGGCCCTATGGCACCAAACCGACTGAAATTTTGGATACTTACATTTAATAATCATGGTCTGTACAAGAATCAATAAAAAAAATCTTCCAAAAGAATTTAAAAAAAAAATCATCGTTTTACGGGCGCTTTGCAACAAAACTTTTTGTCGGTTATAACTTGGGCCCTATTGCACCGAGCCGACTGAAATTTGGATTCTTATTATCCTGGCCTGAAAAAAAAACACTGTCTCTACACGAAGAAGGATAAAAAAAAACATCGTTTTAACACTTGGGGTCGGTCGTTTTAACTCTTGGTCATAACTTTGGTCATAACTTTAGTCCTATGGCACCGAACCGACTGAAATTGTGGATTTTTACTCAGAATCATGGGAATCATTAATAAAATCAGCCAAAAGAAGAATTAAAAAAAACTTCGTTTTAGCACTACTTGAGGTCGATCGTTTTAATACTTGGGGTCGGTCGTTTAAACATTTGTGGTCGGTCATAACTTCGCTGAATAGACTGAAATTTTGGATTCTTGCTAAGAATCATGGTCGGTACACAAATCGATCAAAAAATCATCCATTTAACACTTGGGGTTGGTCGTTTTAACTCTTGGTCATAACTTTGCTCATAACTTTTAGCCCTATGGCGTCGAACCGACTGAATTTTTTAATTCTTATTCAGAATCATGTCTGTACACGAATCATTAATAAAATCAGCCAATGGAAAGAATAAAAAAAAAATCATCGTTTTAGCCCTTGGGGTTGGTCGTTTTAACACTTGGGGTCGGTCATATGGCACCCAACAGACTGAAATTTTGGAGTCTTACTAAGAATCATGGTCTGTACTCGAAACAATAAAAAATCTGCCCAAAAAATAATTTTTCAAAAAATCATCTTCTTAATACTTTGGTCGTCTTAGTTATTGGTGTCGGTAGTTCCAACACTTAGGGTTGATCATAACTTCGGCCCTACGGCACCGAGCCGACTGAAATTTTGGATTCTTACTTAAGAATCATGCTAACTAAAAGAAGAAAAAACTACTAAAAATCACGAATATGTAAAAGACTGAAATTTTGGATTCGATTGTATACGAACCAATCAAAAATCTGCCGAAAGAAGATACAAAAAACATCGTTTTAACACTTGGGGTCGGTCGTTTTAGCAGTTGGGGTCGGTCGTTTTAACACTTGGTGTCGGTCATATGGCACCGAAATTTTGGATTCTTACTAAAAATCAGGGTCTGTACACGAATCAATAAAAAAATCATCGATTTACGGGTGCTTTGTAACAACACTTGTGGTCTGGCGTACCTTAGACCCTTATGGCACCGAGCCGACCGAAGTTTTGGACACTTACTGAGAATCATGGTCAGTCCACGTATTGGTCAAAAAAACTGCCGAAATAAGTGTTTAAAAATAAAATCATCATTTTAACACTTGGGGTCGGTCGTCTTAGTCCTAGAGGTCGGTCCTTTTAACACTTGGGGCCCTATGGCACCAAACCGACTGAAATTTTGTATACTTACATTTAATAATCATGGTCTGTACAAGAATCAATAAAAAAAATCTTCCAAAAGAATTTAAAAAAAAAAATCATCGTTTTACGGGCGCTTTGCAACAAAACTTGCTGTCGGTTATAACTTGGGCCCTATTGCACCGAGCCGACTGAAATTTGGATTCTTATTATCCTGGCCTGAAAAAAAAGACTGTCTCTACACGAAGAAGGATAAAAAAAAACATCGTTTTAACACTTGGGGTCGGTCGTTTTAACTCTTGGTCATAACTTTGGTCATAACTTTAGTCCTATGGCACCGAACCGACTGAAATTGTGGATTTTTACTCAGAATCATGGGAATCATTAATAAAATCAGCCAAAAGAAGAATTAAAAAAAACTTCGTTTTAGCACTACTTGAGGTCGATCGTTTTAATACTTGGGGTCGGTCGTTTAAACATTTGTGGTCGGTCATAACTTCGCTGAATAGACTGAAATTTTGGATTCAAGCTAAGAATCATGGTCGGTACACAAATCGATCAAAAAATCATCCATTTAACACTTGGGGTTGGTCGTTTTAACTCTTGGTCATAACTTTGCTCATAACTTTTAGCCCTATGGCGTCGAACCGACTGAATTTTTTAATTCTTATTCAGAATCATGTCTGTACACGAATCATTAATAAAATCAGCCAATGGAAAGAATAAAAAAAAAATCATCGTTTTAGCTCTTGGGGTCGGTCGTTTTAACACTTGGGGTCGGTCATATGGCACCCAACAGACTGAAATTTTGGAGTCTTACTAAGAATCATGGTCTGTACTCGAAACAATAAAAAATCTGCCCAAAAAATAATTTTTCAAAAAATCATCTTCTTAATACTTTGGTCGTCTTAGTTATTGGTGTCGGTAGTTCCAACACTTAGGGTTGATCATAACTTCGGCCCTACGGCACCGAGCCGACTGAAATTTTGGATTCTTACTTAAGAATCATGCTAACTAAAAGAAGAAAAAACTACTAAAAATCACGAATATGTGAAAGACTGAAATTTTCTGCCGAAAGAAGATACAAAAAACATCGTTTTAACACTTGGGGTCGGTCGTTTTAGCAGTTGGGGTCGGTCGTTTTAACACTTGGTGTCGGTCATATGGCACCGAAATTTTGGATTCTTACTAAAAATCAGGGTCTGTACACGAATCAATAAAAAAATCATCGATTTACGGGTGCTTTGTAACAACACTTGTGGTCTGACGTACCTTAGACCCTTATGGCACCGAGCCGACCGAAGTTTTGGAAACTTACTGAGAATCATGGTCAGTCCACGTATTGGTCAAAAAACTGCCGAAATAAGTGTTTTAAAATAAAATCATCATTTTAACACTTGGGGTCGGTCGTCTTAGTCCTAGAGGTCGGTCCTTTTAGCACTTGGGGCCCTATGGCACCAAACCGACTGAAATTTTGGATACTTACATTTAATAATCATGGTCTGTACAAGAATCAATAAAAAAAATCTTCCAAAAGAATTTAAAAAAAAAATCATCGTTTTACGGGCGCTTTGCAACAAAACTTGTTGTCGGTTATAACTTGGGCCCTATTGCACCGAGCCGACTGAAATTTGGATTCTTATTATCCTGGCCTGAAAAAAAAAACACTGTCTCTACACGAAGAAGGATAAAAAAAAACATCGTTTTAACACTTGGGGTCGGTCGTTTTAACTCTTGGTCATAACTTTGGTCATAACTTTAGTCCTATGGCACCGAACCGACTGAAATTGTGGATTTTTACTCAGAATCATGGGAATCATTAATAAAATCAGCCAAAAGAAGAATTAAAAAAAACTTCGTTTTAGCACTACTTGAGGTCGATCGTTTTAATACTTGGGGTTGGTCATTTAAACATTTGTGGTCGGTCATAACTTCGCTGAATAGACTGAAATTTTGGATTCTAGCTAAGAATCATGGTCGGTACACAAATCGATCAAAAAATCATCCATTTAACACTTGGGGTTGGTCGTTTTAACTCTTGGTCATAACTTTGCTCATTACTTTTAGCCCTATGGCGTCGAACCGAATGAAATTTTTAATTCTTATTCAGAATCATGTCTGTACACGAATCATTAATAAAATCAGCCAATGGAAAGAATTAAAATAAACAATCATCGTTTTAGCCCTTGGGGTCAGTCGTTTTAACACTTGGGGTCGGTCATATGGCACCCAACAGACTGAAATTTTGGAGTCTTACTAAGAATCATGGTCTGTACTCGAAACAATAAAAAATCTGCCCAAAAAATAATTTTTCAAAAAATCATCTTCTTAATACTTTGGTCGTCTTAGTTATTGGTGTCGGTAGTTCCAACACTTAGGGTTGATCATAACTTCGGCCCTACGGCACCGAGCCGACTGAAATTTTGGATTCTTACTTAAGAATCATGCTAACTAAAAGAAGAAAAAACTACTAAAAATCACGAATATGTAAAAGACTGAAATTTTGGATTCGATTGTATACGAACCAATCAAAAATCTGCCGAAAGAAGATACAAAAAACATCGTTTTAACACTTGGGGTCGGTCGTTTTAGCAGTTGGGGTCGGTCGTTTTAACACTTGGTGTCGGTCATATGGCACCGAAATTTTGGATTCTTACTAAAAATCAGGGTCTGTACACGAATCAATAAACAAATCATCGATTTACGGGTGCTTTGTAACAACACTTGTGGTCTGACGTACCTTAGACCCTTATGGCACCGAGCCGACCGAAGTTTTGGAAACTTACTGAGAATCATGGTCAGTCCACGTATTGGTCAAAAAACTGCCGAAATAAGTGTTTAAAAATAAAATCATCATTTTAACACTTGGGGTCGGTCGTCTTAGTCCTAGAGGTCGGTCCTTTTAACACTTGGGGCCCTATGGCACCAAACCGACTGAAATTTTGGATACTTACATTTAATAATCATGGTCTGTACAAGAATCAATAAAAAAAATCTTCCAAAAGAATTTAAAAAAAAAATCATCGTTTTACGGGCGCTTTGCAACAAAACTTGTTGTCGGTTATAACTTGGGCCCTATTGCACCGAGCCGACTGAAATTTGGATTCTTATTGGATAATAAGAATCCAAATTTTTTTCCAAATTCCAGTGTTTTTTTTTTTCAGGCCAGGATTGGCCTGAAAAAAAAAAACACTGTCTCTACACGAAGAAGGATAAAAAAAAACATCGTTTTAACACTTGGGGTCGGTCGTTTTAACTCTTGGTCATAACTTTGGTCATAACTTTAGTCCTATGGCACCGAACCGACTGAAATTGTGGATTTTTACTCAGAATCATGGGAATCATTAATAAAATCAGCCAAAAGAAGAATTAAAAAAAACTTCGTTTTAGCACTACTTGAGGTCGATCGTTTTAATACTTGGGGTCGGTCGTTTAAACATTTGTGGTCGGTCATAACTTCGCTGAATAGACTGAAATTTTGGATTCTAGCTAAGAATCATGGTCGGTACACAAATCGATCAAAAAATCATCCATTTAACACTTGGGGTTGGTCGTTTTAACTCTTGGTCATAACTTTGCTAATAACTTTTAGCCCTATGGCGTCGAACCGACTGAAATTTTTAATTCTTATTCAGAATCATGTCTGTACACGAATCATTAATAAAATCAGCCAATGGAAAGAATTAAAATAAAAAATCATCGTTTTAGCCCTTGGGGTCGGTCGTTTTAACACTTGGGGTCGGTCATATGGCACCCAACAGACTGAAATTTTGGAGTCTTACTAAGAATCATGGTCTGTACTCGAAACAATAAAAAATCTGCCCAAAAAATATTTTTTCAAAAAATCATCTTCTTAATACTTTGGTCGTCTTAGTTATTGGTGTCGGTAGTTCCAACACTTAGGGTTGATCATAACTTCGGCCCTACGGCACCGAGCCGACTGAAATTTTGGATTCTTACTTAAGAATCATGCTAACTAAAAGAAGAAAAAACTACTAAAAATCACGAATATGTAAAAGACTGAAATTTTGGATTCGATTGTATACGAACCAATCAAAAATCTGCCGAAAGAAGATACAAAAAACATCGTTTTAACACTTGGGGTCGGTCGTTTTAGCAGTTGGGGTCGGTCGTTTTAACACTTGGTGTCGGTCATATGGCACAGAAATTTTGGATTCTTACTAAAAATCAGGGTCTGTACACGAATCAATAAAAAAATCATCGATTTACGGGTGCTTTGTAACAACACTTGTGGTCTGACGTACCTTAGACCCTTATGGCACCGAGCCGACCGAAGTTTTGGAAACTTACTGAGAATCATGGTCAGTCCACGTATTGGTCAAAAAAACTGCCGAAATAAGTATTTAAAAATAAAATCATCATTTTTACACTTGGGGTCGGTCGTCTTAGTCCTAGAGGTCGGTCCTTTTAACACTTAGGGCCCTATGGCACCAAACCGACTGAAATTTTGGATACTTACATTTAATAATCATGGTCTGTACAAGAATCAATAAAAAAAATCTTCCAAAAGAATTTAAAAAAAAAAATCATCGTTTTACGGGCGTTTTGCAACAAAACTTGTTGTCGGTTATAACTTGGGCCCTATTGCACCGAGCCGACTGAAATTTGGATTCTTATTATCCTGGCCTGAAAAAAAAACACTGTCTCTACACGAAGAAGGATAAAAAAAAACATCGTTTTAACACTTGGGGTCGGTCGTTTTAACTCTTGGTCATAACTTTGGTCATAACTTTAGTCCTATGGCACCGAACCGACTGAAATTGTGGATTTTTACTCAGAATCATGGGAATCATTAATAAAATCAGCCAAAAGAAGAATTAAAAAAAACTTCGTTTTAGCACTACTTGAGGTCGATCGTTTTAATACTTGGGGTCGGTCGTTTAAACATTTGTGGTCGGTCATAACTTCGCTGAATAGACTGAAATTTTGGATTCTAGCTAAGAATCATGGTCGGTACACAAATCGATCAAAAAATCATCCATTTAACACTTGGGGTTGGTCGTTTTAACTCTTGGTCATAACTTTGCTAATAACTTTTAGCCCTATGGCGTCGAACCGACTGAAATTTTTAATTCTTATTCAGAATCATGTCTGTACACGAATCATTAATAAAATCAGCCAATGGAAAGAATTAAAATAAAAAATCATCGTTTTAGCCCTTGGGGTCGGTCGTTTTAACACTTGGGGTCGGTCATATGGCACCCAACAGACTGAAATTTTGGAGTCTTACTAAGAATCATGGTCTGTACTCGAAACAATAAAAAATCTGCCCAAAAAATAATTTTTCAAAAAATCATCTTCTTAATACTTTGGTCGTCTTAGTTATTGGTGTCGGTAGTTTCAACACTTTTGGTTGATCATAACTTCGGCCCTACGGCACCGAGCCGACTGAAATTTTGGATTCTTACTTAAGAATCATGCTAACTAAAAGAAGAAAAAACTACTAAAAATCACGAATATGTAAAAGACTGAAATTTTGGATTCGATTGTATACGAACCAATCAAAAATCTGCCGAAAGAAGATACAAAAAACATCGTTTTAACACTTGGGGTCGGTCGTTTTAGCAGTTGGGGTCGGTCGTTTTAACACTTGGTGTCGGTCATATGGCACAGAAATTTTGGATTCTTACTAAAAATCAGGGTCTGTACACGAATCAATAAAAAAATCATCGATTTACGGGTGCTTTGTAACAACACTTGTGGTCTGACGTACCTTAGACCCTTATGGCACCGAGCCGACCGAAGTTTTGGAAACTTACTGAGAATCATGGTCAGTCCACGTATTGGTCAAAAAACTGCCGAAATAAGTGTTTAAAAATAAAATCATCATTTTAACACTTGGGGTCGGTCGTCTTAGTCCTAGAGGTCGGTCCTTTTAACACTTGGGGCCCTATGGCACCAAACCGACTGAAATTTTGAATACTTACATTTAATAATCATGGTCTGTACAAGAATCAATAAAGAAAATCTTCCAAAAGAATTTAAAAAAAAAAAATCATCGTTTTACGGGCGTTTTGCAACAAAACTTTTTGTCGGTTATAACTTGGGCCCTATTGCACCGAGCCGACTGAAATTTGGATTCTTATTATCCTGGCCTGAAAAAAAAACACTGTCTCTACACGAAGAAGGATAAAAAAAAACATCGTTTTAACACTTGGGGTCGGTCGTTTTAACTCTTGGTCATAACTTTGGTCATAACTTTAGTCCTATGGCACCGAACCGACTGAAATTGTGGATTTTTACTCAGAATCATGGGAATCATTAATAAAATCAGCCAAAAGAAGAATTAAAAAAAACTTCGTTTTAGCACTACTTGAGGTCGATCGTTTCAATACTTGGGGTCGGTCGTTTAAACATTTGTGGTCGGTCATAACTTCGCTGAATAGACTGAAATTTTGGATTCTAGCTAAGAATCATGGTCGGTACACAAATCGATCAAAAAATCATCCATTTAACACTTGGGGTTGGTCGTTTTAACTCTTGGTCATAACTTTGCTAATAACTTTTAGCCCTATGGCGTCGAACCGACTGAAATTTTTAATTCTTATTCAGAATCATGTCTGTACACGAATCATTAATAAAATCAGCCAATGGAAAGAATTAAAATAAAAAATCATCGTTTTAGCCCTTGGGGTCGGTCGTTTTAACACTTGGGGTCGGTCATATGGCACCCAACAGACTGAAATTTTGGAGTCTTACTAAGAATCATGGTCTGTACTCGAAACAATAAAAAATCTGCCCAAAAAATAATTTTTCAAAAAATCATCTTCTTAATACTTTGGTCGTCTTAGTTATTGGTGTCGGTAGTTCCAACACTTAGGGTTGATCATAACTTCGGCCCTACGGCACCGAGCCGACTGAAATTTTGGATTCTTACTTAAGAATCATGCTAACTAAAAGAAGAAAAAACTACTAAAAATCACGAATATGTAAAAGACTGAAATTTTGGATTCGATTGTATACGAACCAATCAAAAATCTGCCGAAAGAAGATACAAAAAACATCGTTTTAACACACTTGGGGTCGGTCGTTTTAGCAGTTGGGGTCGGTCGTTTTAACACTTGGTGTCGGTCATATGGCACCGAAATTTTGTATTCTTACTAAAAATCAGGGTCTGTACACGAATCAATAAAAAAATCATCGATTTACGGGTGCTTTGTAACAACACTTGTGGTCTGACGTACCTTAGACCCTTATGGCACCGAGCCGACCGAAGTTTTGGAAACTTACTGAGAATCATGGTCAGTCCACGTATTGGTCAAAAAAACTGCCGAAATAAGTGTTTAAAAATAAAATCATCATTTTAACACTTGGGGTCGGTCGTCTTAGTCCTAGAGGTCGGTCCTTTTAACACTTAGGGCCCTATGGCACCAAACCGACTGAAATTTTGGATACTTACATTTAATAATCATGGTCTGTACAAGAATCAATAAAAAAAATCTTCCAAAAGAATTTAAAAAAAAAATCATCGTTTTACGGGCGCTTTGCAACAAAACTTGTTGTCGGTTATAACTTGGGCCCTATTGCACCGAGCCGACTGAAATTTGGATTCTTATTATCCTGGCCTGAAAAAAAAAACACTGTCTCTACACGAAGAAGGATAAAAAAAAACATCGTTTTAACACTTGGGGTCGGTCGTTTTAACTCTTGGTCATAACTTTGGTCATAACTTTAGTCCTATGGCACCGAACCGACTGAAATTGTGGATTTTTACTCAGAATCATGGGAATCATTAATAAAATCAGCCAAAAGAAGAATTAAAAAAAACTTCGTTTTAGCACTACTTGAGGTCGATCGTTTTAATACTTGGGGTCGGTCGTTTAAACATTTGTGGTCGGTCATAACTTCGCTGAATAGACTGAAATTTTGGATTCAAGCTAAGAATCATGGTCGGTACACAAATCGATCAAAAAATCATCCATTTAACACTTGGGGTTGGTCGTTTTAACTCTTGGTCATAACTTTGCTCATAACTTTTAGCCCTATGGCGTCGAACCGACTGAATTTTTTAATTCTTATTCAGAATCATGTCTGTACACGAATCATTAATAAAATCAGCCAATGGAAAGAATAAAAAAAAAATCATCGTTTTAGCTCTTGGGGTCGGTCGTTTAACACTTGGGGTCGGTCATATGGCACCCAACAGACTGAAATTTTGGAGTCTTACTAAGAATCATGGTCTGTACTCGAAACAATAAAAAATCTGCCCAAATAATAATTTTTCAAAAAATCATCTTCTTAATACTTTGGTCGTCTTAGTTATTGGTGTCGGTAGTTCCAACACTTAGGGTTGATCATAACTTCGGCCCTACGGCACCGAGCCGACTGAAATTTTGGATTCTTACTTAAGAATCATGCTAACTAAAAGAAGAAAAAACTACTAAAAATCACGAATATGTGAAAGACTGAAATTTTGGATTGGATTGTATACGAACCAATCAAAAATCTGCCGAAAGAAGATACAAAAAACATCGTTTTAACACTTGGGGCCGGTCGTTTTAGCAGTTGGGGTCGGTCGTTTTAACACTTGGTGTCGGTCATATGGCACCGAAATTTTGGATTCTTACTAAAAATCAGGGTCTGTACACGAATCAATAAAAAAATCATCGATTTACGGGTGCTTTGTAACAACACTTGTGGTTTGACGTACCTTAGACCCTTATGGCACCGAGCCGACCGAAGTTTTGGAAACTTACTGAGAATCATGGTCAGTCCACGTATTGGTCAAAAAACTGCCGAAATAAGTGTTTTAAAATAAAATCATCATTTTAACACTTGGGGTCGGTCGTCTTAGTCCTAGAGGTCGGTCCTTTTAGCACTTGGGGCCCTATGGCACCAAACCGACTGAAATTTTGGATACTTACATTTAATAATCATGGTCTGTACAAGAATCAATAAAGAAAATCTTCCAAAAGAATTTAAAAAAAAAAATCATCGTTTTACGGGCGTTTTGCAACAAAACTTGTTGTCGGTTATAACTTGGGCCCTATTGCACCGAGCCGACTGAAATTTGGATTCTTATTATCCTGGCCTGAAAAAAAAACACTGTCTCTACACGAAGAAGGATAAAAAAAAACATCGTTTTAACACTTGGGGTCGGTCGTTTTAACTCTTGGTCATAACTTTGGTCATAACTTTAGTCCTATGGCACCGAACCGACTGAAATTGTGGATTTTTACTCAGAATCATGGGAATCATTAATAAAATCAGCCAAAAGAAGAATTAAAAAAAACTTCGTTTTAGCACTACTTGAGGTCGATCGTTTTAATACTTGGGGTCGGTCGTTTAAACATTTGTGGTCGGTCATAACTTCGCTGAATAGACTGAAATTTTGGATTCTAGCTAAGAATCATGGTCGGTACACAAATCGATGAAAAAATCATCCATTTAACACTTGGGGTTGGTCGTTTTATCTCTTGGTCATAACTTTGCTCATAACTTTTAGCCCTATGGCGTCGAACCGACTGAAATTTTTAATTCTTATTCAGAATCATGTCTGTACACGAATCATTAATAAAATCAGCCAATGGAAAGAATTAAAATAAAAAATCATCGTTTTAGCCCTTGGGGTCGGTCGTTTTAACACTTGGGGTCGGTCATATGGCACCCAACAGACTGAAATTTTGGAGTCTTACTAAGAATCATGGTCTGTACTCGAAACAATAAAAAATCTGCCCAAAAAATAATTTTTCAAAAAATCATCTTCTTAATACTTTGGTCGTCTTAGTTATTGGTGTCGGTAGTTCCAACACTTAGGGTTGATCATAACTTCGGCCCTACGGCACCGAGCCGACTGAAATTTTGGATTCTTACTTAAGAATCATGCTAACTAAAAGAAGAAAAAACTACTAAAAATCACGAATATGTAAAAGACTGAAATTTTGGATTCGATTGTATACGAACCAATCAAAAATCTGCCGAAAGAAGATACAAAAAACATCGTTTTAAAACTTGGGGTCGGTCGTTTTAGCAGTTGGGGTCGGTCGTTTTAACACTTGGTGTCGGTCATATGGCACCGAAATTTTGGATTCTTACTAAAAATCAGGGTCTGTACACGAATCAATAAAAAAATCATCGATTTACGGGTGCTTTGTAACAACACTTGTGGTCTGACGTACCTTAGACCCTTATGGCACCGAGCCGACCGAAGTTTTGGAAACTTACTGAGAATCATGGTCAGTCCACGTATTGGTCAAAAAAACTGCCGAAATAAGTGTTTAAAAATAAAATCATCATTTTAACACTTGGCGTCGGTCGTCTTAGTCCTAGAGGTCGGTCCTTTGAACACTTGGGGCCCTATGGCACCAAACCGACTGAAATTTTGGACACTTACATTTAATAATCATGGTCTGTACAAGAATCAATAAAAAAAATCTTCCGAAAGAATTTAAAAAAAAAATCATCGTTTTACGGGCGCTTTGCAACAAAACTTGTTGTCGGTTATAACTTGGGCCCTATTGCACCGAGCCGACTGAAATTTGGATTCTTATTATCCTGGCCTGAAAAAAAAAACACTGTCTCTACACGAAGAAGGATAAAAAAAAACATCGTTTTAACACTTGGGGTCGGTCGTTTTAACTCTTGGTCATAACTTTGGTCATAACTTTAGTCCTATGGCACCGAACCGACTGAAATTGTGGATTTTTACTCAGAATCATGGGAATCATTAATAAAATCAGCCAAAAGAAGAATTTAAAAAATTTCGTTTTAGCACTACTTGAGGTCGATCGTTTTAATACTTGGGGTCGGTCGTTTAAACATTTGTGGTCGGTCATAACTTCGCTGAATAGACTGAAATTTTGGATTCTAGCTAACAATCATGGTCGGTACACAAATCGATCAAAAAATCATCCATTTAACACTTGGGGTTGGTCGTTTTAACTCTTGGTCATAACTTTGCTCATAACTTTTAGCCCTATGGCGTCGAACCGACTGAAATTTTTAATTCTTATTCAGAATCATGTCTGTACACGAATCATTAATAAAATCAGCCAATGGAAAGAATTAAAATAAAAAATCATCGTTTTAGCCCTTGGGGTCGGTCGTTTTAACACTTGGGGTCGGTCATATGGCACCCAACAGTCTGAAATTTTGGAGTCTTACTAAGAATCATGGTCTGTACTCGAAACAATAAAAAATCTGCCCAAAAAATAATTTTTCAAAAAATCATCTTCTTAATACTTTGGTCGTCTTAGTTATTGGTGTCGGTAGTTTCAACACTTTTGGTTGATCATAACTTCGGCCCTACGGCACCGAGCCGACTGAAATTTTGGATTCTTACTTAAGAATCATGCTAACTAAAAGAAGAAAAAACTACTAAAAATCACGAATATGTAAAAGACTGAAATTTTGGATTCGATTGTATACGAACCAATCAAAAATCTGCCGAAAGAAGATACAAAAAACATCGTTTTAACACTTGGGGTCGGTCGTTTTAGCAGTTGGGGTCGGTCGTTTTAACACTTGGTGTCGGTCATATGGCACAGAAATTTTGGATTCTTACTAAAAATCAGGGTCTGTACACGAATCAATAAAAAAATCATCGATTTACGGGTGCTTTGTAACAACACTTGTGGTCTGACGTACCTTAGACCCTTATGGCACCGAGCCGACCGAAGTTTTGGAAACTTACTGAGAATCATGGTCAGTCCACGTATTGGTCAAAAAACTGCCGAAATAAGTGTTTAAAAATAAAATCATCATTTTAACACTTGGGGTCGGTCGTCTTAGTCCTAGAGGTCGGTCCTTTTAACACTTGGGGCCCTATGGCACCAAACCGACTGAAATTTTGAATACTTACATTTAATAATCATGGTCTGTACAAGAATCAATAAAGAAAATCTTCCAAAAGAATTTAAAAAAAAAAATCATCGTTTTACGGGCGTTTTGCAACAAAACTTTTTGTCGGTTATAACTTGGGCCCTATTGCACCGAGCCGACTGAAATTTGGATTCTTATTATCCTGGCCTGAAAAAAAAACACTGTCTCTACACGAAGAAGGATAAAAAAAAACATCGTTTTAACACTTGGGGTCGGTCGTTTTAACTCTTGGTCATAACTTTGGTCATAACTTTAGTCCTATGGCACCGAACCGACTGAAATTGTGGATTTTTACTCAGAATCATGGGAATCATTAATAAAATCAGCCAAAAGAAGAATTAAAAAAAACTTCGTTTTAGCACTACTTGAGGTCGATCGTTTTAATACTTGGGGTCGGTCGTTTAAACATTTGTGGTCGGTCATAACTTCGCTGAATAGACTGAAATTTTGGATTCTAGCTAAGAATCATGGTCGGTACACAAATCGATCAAAAAATCATCCATTTAACACTTGGGGTTGGTCGTTTTAACTCTTGGTCATAACTTTGCTAATAACTTTTAGCCCTATGGCGTCGAACCGACTGAAATTTTTAATTCTTATTCAGAATCATGTCTGTACACGAATCATTAATAAAATCAGCCAATGGAAAGAATTAAAATAAAAAATCATCGTTTTAGCCCTTGGGGTCGGTCGTTTTAACACTTGGGGTCGGTCATATGGCACCCAACAGACTGAAATTTTGGAGTCTTACTAAGAATCATGGTCTGTACTCGAAACAATAAAAAATCTGCCCAAAAAATAATTTTTCAAAAAATCATCTTCTTAATACTTTGGTCGTCTTAGTTATTGGTGTCGGTAGTTCCAACACTTAGGGTTGATCATAACTTCGGCCCTACGGCACCGAGCCGACTGAAATTTTGGATTCTTACTTAAGAATCATGCTAACTAAAAGAAGAAAAAACTACTAAAAATCACGAATATGTAAAAGACTGAAATTTTGGATTCGATTGTATACGAACCAATCAAAAATCTGCCGAAAGAAGATACAAAAAACATCGTTTTAACACTTGGGGTCGGTCGTTTTAGCAGTTGGGGTCGGTCGTTTTAACACTTGGTGTCGGTCATATGGCACAGAAATTTTGGATTCTTACTAAAAATCAGGGTCTGTACACGAATCAATAAAAAAATCATCGATTTACGGGTGCTTTGTAACAACACTTGTGGTCTGACGTACCTTAGACCCTTATGGCACCGAGCCGACCGAAGTTTTGGAAACTTACTGAGAATCATGGTCAGTCCACGTATTGGTCAAAAAAACTGCCGAAATAAGTATTTAAAAATAAAATCATCATTTTTACACTTGGGGTCGGTCGTCTTAGTCCTAGAGGTCGGTCCTTTTAACACTTAGGGCCCTATGGCACCAAACCGACTGATATTTTGGATACTTACATTTAATAATCATGGTCTGTACAAGAATCAATAAAAAAAATCTTCCAAAAGAATTTTAAAAAAAAAATCATCGTTTTACGGGCGTTTTGCAACAAAACTTGTTGTCGGTTATAACTTGGGCCCTATTGCACCGAGCCGACTGAAATTTGGATTCTTATTATCCTGGCCTGAAAAAAAAACACTGTCTCTACACGAAGAAGGATAAAAAAAACATCGTTTTAACACTTGGGGTCGGTCGTTTTAACTCTTGGTCATAACTTTGGTCATAACTTTAGTCCTATGGCACCGAACCGACTGAAATTGTGGATTTTTACTCAGAATCATGGGAATCATTAATAAAATCAGCCAAAAGAAGAATTAAAAAAAACTTCGTTTTAGCACTACTTGAGGTCGATCGTTTTAATACTTGGGGTCGGTCGTTTAAACATTTGTGGTCGGTCATAACTTCGCTGAATAGACTGAAATTTTGGATTCTAGCTAAGAATCATGGTCGGTACACAAATCGATGAAAAAATCATCCATTTAACACTTGGGGTTGGTCGTTTTAACTCTTGGTCATAACTTTGCTAATAACTTTTAGCCCTATGGCGTCGAACCGACTGAAATTTTTAATTCTTATTCAGAATCATGTCTGTACACGAATCATTAATAAAATCAGCCAATGGAAAGAATTAAAATAAAAAATCATCGTTTTAGCCCTTGGGGTCGGTCGTTTTAACACTTGGGGTCGGTCATATGGCACCCAACAGACTGAAATTTTGGAGTCTTACTAAGAATCATGGTCTGTACTCGAAACAATAAAAAATCTGCCCAAAAAATAATTTTTCAAAAAATCATCTTCTTAATACTTTCGTCGTCTTAGTTATTGGTGTCGGTAGTTCCAACACTTAGGGTTGATCATAACTTCGGCCCTACGGCACCGAGCCGACTGAAATTTTGGATTCTTACTTAAGAATCATGCTAACTAAAAGAAGAAAAAACTACTAAAAATCACGAATATGTAAAAGACTGAAATTTTGGATTCGATTGTATACGAACCAATCAAAAATCTGCCGAAAGAAGATACAAAAAACATCGTTTTAACACTTGGGGTCGGTCGTTTTAGCAGTTGGGGTCGGTCGTTTTAACACTTGGTGTCGGTAATATGGCACCGAAATTTTGGATTCTTACTAAAAATCAGGGTCTGTACACGAATCAATAAAAAATCATCGATTTACGGGTGCTTTGTAACAACACTTGTGGTCTGACGTACCTTAGACCCTTATGGCACCGAGCCGACCGAAGTTTTGGAAACTTACTGAGAATCATGGTCAGTCCACGTATTGGTCAAAAAAACTGCCCAAATAAGTGTTTAAAAATAAGATCATCATTTTAACACTTGGGGTCGGTCGTCTTAGTCCTAGAGGTCGGTCCTTTTAACACTTGGGGCCCTATGGCACCAAACCGACTGAAATTTTGGATACTTACATTTAATAATCATGGTCTGTACAAGAATCAATAAAAAAAATCTTCCAAAAGAATTTAAAAAAAAAAATCATCGTTTTACGGGCGTTTTGCAACAAAACTTGTTGTCGGTTATAACTTGGGCCCTATTGCACCGAGCCGACTGAAATTTGGATTCTTATTATCCTGGCCTGAAAAAAAAACACTGTCTCTACACGAAGAAGGATAAAAAAAAACATCGTTTTAACACTTGGGGTCGGTCGTTTTAACTCTTGGTCATAACTTTGGTCATAACTTTAGTCCTATGGCACCGAACCGACTGAAATTGTGGATTTTTACTCAGAATCATGGGAATCATTAATAAAATCAGCCAAAAGAAGAATTAAAAAAAACTTCGTTTTAGCACTACTTGAGGTCGATCGTTTTAATACTTGGGGTCGGTCGTTTAAACATTTGTGGTCGGTCATAACTTCGCTGAATAGACTGAAATTTTGGATTCTAGCTAAGAATCATGGTCGGTACACAAATCGATCAAAAAATCATCCATTTAACACTTGGGGTTGGTCGTTTTAACTCTTGGTCATAACTTTGCTCATAACTTTTAGCCCTATGGCGTCGAACCGACTGAAATTTTTAATTCTTATTCAGAATCATGTCTGTACACGAATCATTAATAAAATCAGCCAATGGAAAGAATTAAAAAAAAATCATCGTTTTAGCCCCTTGGGGTCGGTCGTTTTAACACTTGGGGTCGGTCATATGGCACCCAACAGACTGAAATTTTGGAGTCTTACTAAGAATCATGGTCTGTACTCGAAACAATAAAAAATCTGCCCAAAAAATAATTTTTCAAAAAATCATCTTCTTAATACTTTCGTCGTCTTAGTTATTGGTGTCGGTAGTTCCAACACTTAGGGTTGATCATAACTTCGGCCCTACGGCACCGAGCCGACTGAAATTTTGGATTCTTACTTAAGAATCATGCTAACTAAAAGAAGAAAAAACTACTAAAAATCACGAATATGTAAAAGACTGAAATTTTGGATTCGATTGTATACGAACCAATCAAAAATCTGCCGAAAGAAGATACAAAAAACATCGTTTTAACACTTGGGGTCGGTCGTTTTAGCAGTTGGGGTCGGTCGTTTTAACACTTGGTGTCGGTCATATGGCACCGAAATTTTGGATTCTTACTAAAAATCAGGGTCTGTACACGAATCAATAAAAAATCATCGATTTACGGGTGCTTTGTAACAACACTTGTGGTCTGACGTACCTTAGACCCTTATGGCACCGAGCCGACCGAAGTTTTGGAAACTTACTGAGAATCATGGTCAGTCCACGTATTGGTCAAAAAAACTGCCCAAATAAGTGTTTAAAAATAAGATCATCATTTTAACACTTGGGGTCGGTCGTCTTAGTCCTAGAGGTCGGTCCTTTTAACACTTGGGGCCCTATGGCACCAAACCGACTGAAATTTTGGATACTTACATTTAATAATCATGGTCTGTACAAGAATCAATAAAAAAAATCTTCCAAAAGAATTAAAAAAAAAAAATCATCGTTTTACGGGCGTTTTGCAACAAAACTTGTTGTCGGTTATAACTTGGGCCCTATTGCACCGAGCCGACTGAAATTTGGATTCTTATTATCCTGGCCTGAAAAAAAAACACTGTCTCTACACGAAGAAGGATAAAAAAAAACATCGTTTTAACACTTGGGGTCGGTCGTTTTAACTCTTGGTCATAACTTTGGTCATAACTTTAGTCCTATGGCACCGAACCGACTGAAATTGTGGATTTTTAATCAGAATCATGGGAATCATTAATAAAATCAGCCAAAAGAAGAATTAAAAAAAACTTCGTTTTAGCACTACTTGAGGTCGATCGTTTTAATACTTGGGGTCGGTCGTTTAAACATTTGTGGTCGGTCATAACTTCGCTGAATAGACTGAAATTTTGGATTCTAGCTAAGAATCATGGTCGGTACACAAATCGATCAAAAAATCATCCATTTAACACTTGGGGTTGGTCGTTTTAACTCTTGGTCATAACTTTGCTCATAACTTTTAGCCCTATGGCGTCGAACCGACTGAAATTTTTAATTCTTATTCAGAATCATGTCTGTACACGAATCATTAATAAAATCAGCCAATGGAAAGAATTAAAAAAAAATCATCGTTTTAGCCCCTTGGGGTCGGTCGTTTTAACACTTGGGGTCGGTCATATGGCACCCAACAGACTGAAATTTTGGAGTCTTACTAAGAATCATGGTCTGTACTCGAAACAATAAAAAATCTGCCCAAAAAATAATTTTTCACAAAATCATCTTCTTAATACTTTCGTCGTCTTAGTTATTGGTGTCGGTAGTTCCAACACTTAGGGTTGATCATAACTTCGGCCCTACGGCACCGAGCCGACTGAAATTTTGGATTCTTACTTAAGAATCATGCTAACTAAAAGAAGAAAAAACTACTAAAAATCACGAATATGTAAAAGACTGAAATTTTGGATTCGATTGTATACGAACCAATCAAAAATCTGCCGAAAGAAGATACAAAAAACATCGTTTTAACACTTGGGGTCGGTCGTTTTAGCAGTTGGGGTCGGTCGTTTTAACACTTGGTGTCGGTCATATGGCACCGAAATTTTGGATTCTTACTAAAAATCAGGGTCTGTACACGAATCAATAAAAAATCATCGATTTACGGGTGCTTTGTAACAACACTTGTGGTCTGACGTACCTTAGACCCTTATGGCACCGAGCCGACCGAAGTTTTGGAAACTTACTGAGAATCATGGTCAGTCCACGTATTGGTCAAAAAAACTGCCCAAATAAGTGTTTAAAAATAAGATCATCATTTTAACACTTGGGGTCGGTCGTCTTAGTACTTGAAGTCGGTCGTTTTAACACTTGGGGTCAGTCATTACTTCGGCCCTATGGCACCAAACCGACTGAAATTTTGGATACTTACTAATAATCATGGTCTGTACAAGAATCAATAAAAAAAATCTTCCAAAAGAATTTAAAAAAAAACCATCGTTTTACGGGCGCTTTGCAACAAAACTTGTTGTCGGTTATAACTTGGGCCCTATTGCACCGAGCCGACTGAAATTTGGATTCTTATTATCCTGGTCTGAAAAAAAAAACTACTAAAAGCAAAAAAAAAATTACTGTAAATCGCGAATTTGTAAAAGACTGAAATTTTGGATTCGAATGTATACGAATCAATCAAAATATCTGCCAAAAGATTTAAAAAATATATATATGGCACCGAACAGACTGATTTTTTTGGATTCTTCGCAAGAATTATGGTCTGTACACAAATTAATTAAAAATCTTCCAAAAGATTTTTTTTAAAATCATCGGTTTACGGGCGCTTTGCCAAAACACTTGTGGTCGGTCAGACCCTATGGCACCGAGCCGACTCAAATTTTGTATTCTTACTAAGAATTTACTTCTTACTAAGGAAGGTCTGTACACGAAACATTAAAAAAAATCTGCCAAACGAAGAAACAGATCGTTTTAAAAACAAATAATCGTTTTAACACCAGATCGGCCGTTTTAGCACTTGGAGTTGGTCGGGCCCCATGCCACAGAACCGACTGAAATGTTGGATTCAGATTCACGGTCTGTACACGAATCCTTAAAAAATCTGCCAAAAGAAGAATAAAAAAAAAATCATCGTTTTAACACCTGGGGACGGTCGTTTTTACTCTTGGTCATAACTTTAGTCCTATGGCACCGAACCGACTGAAATTGTGGATTCTTACTCAGAATCATGGGAATCATTAATAAAATCAGCCAAAAGAAGAATAATGCTAATAATAATGCTAAGAATCATGGTCGGTACACAAATCGATCAAAAAATCATCTATTTAACACTTGGGGTTGGTCGTTTTTTAATTTAAATTTTTAATTCTTACTCAGAATCGTGGTCTGTACACGAATCATTAATAAAATCAGCCAATGGAAAGAATTTAAAAAAATCATCGTTTTAGCACTTTGGGTCGGTGGTTTTAGTACTTGGGGTCGGTCGTTTAAACTTTTGGGGCCGACTCCAGGTGTTATTAGAAAGTAAAACGATGAATCTTTTTAAAAATTATTCTTATGCAAGTATTTTTGATTCGTATACAGATCATGATTCTTTATCCAAAATTTCAGTCTTCGGTATCGTAGGGCCGAAGTTATGACCGACCTTAGTGTTAAAACGACTGACCCCAAATGCTAAACTGACCGACCAAAGAATAATTAACAAGTGTTAAAAGGATGATTTTTTTTTTAAATTATTCTTTTGGCAGATTTTTTTATTGATTTGTGTAGGTACCTACCTACCCTTTGGTTTAGTATTCGGTCTCTCTTTTATACTTGCTGGACATTGTGAATCGCCATTCCATGATGAGTTTCATAATCATGGCGAAACATCTGCACATGAAATTTAAGCAAAGAATGGTGAGATTTTTGGATCTCGAAACACGCCCACATGGAATTCCTAGTTTTCTTCTTTATTCTATAACTGGTATGAACCTAGTATGTTGCATGAATGTATGCCATCTCTAGGCAAAAGGTCAAACTGTTCTTATGAATCATTCCGTGAGATTTTCTGAGAGATTTTCCTCAACACCGAGTTGTGTCCTACCTACCTGTACATGTGTAATTTAGGTAGCAATTATTTTCATTTCTCTCTGTAGAACTTTCTTCTTGTCTCACGACATCCATTTCTGAAATTCTTCCCCGTGAATCATTGATCGAGATGGTGAAGTGAATGAAGGAAGAGATGATGTCACCTATAAATCAGGAGGGGGTTTGAGAAGATGAAGGTGAATACGTAGGTATTTACCGAATTTCCAACTGATTTTTTGAAAAGAATCAGTTGGTAGATATTCACCCGATACAAGCTCAAGGTTGGAGGAATGCTGTGCGGAGTGCGAAGGGTCATCTGTCGTCGACAGAAAAATGGGTTTTGTACGACTAAAACTTGTAAAACTAAACGCAGGCTAACACTTTTTTTTGTCCACATAGGGAGCCCAGAAGAAAATATTTCCCCTCAGGGCCTATGTCATCTTCGGGGTACTTTATGGAAGGTCTTTTCCTAAAAAGAAGGAGAGGAAGTTCTGGGAACGAAAAAGGTATGCGGGGTTGGTAACAATCTGGGACCCAGGTGAGTGTCCAGGTGTAACGGACATATGAATCTATCCCTCCCATTGCGGTGCAAGGCGATTTTCCGAGAGAGTCCTACTGGAGAGAGTCCCACTGGTGCCCATGGACTTGGGCACCAGTGACGGACTAAACCCGTCAGAGGCCCGGGGCGGCAAAACGAATGAGCTCCCCCTTGTTTAAGAAGTTGATGTAATTTTACAAACTTTTTATTCAGTTCATGCTCACGTGCCTCTGGTCCCGGAGACCTCAAAGCCTTGTTTAAGATTTGTTTAAGGGATCATGGAGGCGTTTGGAGCCTCCCCAGGACAAGAGGCCCGGGGCGGGTCGCCCCTTCCGCTTAGTCCGCCCCTTCCGTTAGTCCACCACTGCCGGGCACCCCAGCTAAGTCGGTGACGAGTTGTAGAGGTGTTGATTACTCAATAAATAGTTCCCGGGCGGCGGTACCCATACCCGCTTCCCAAATTGATGAATAGGACTAGGCGCAAATAAAAAATCAACTAGTATCAAACAATAAATCATTCCACCGAGGTGCGGGGCGTTCCTCAGTAGAAGAATTGCGGCCTAAAAGAGATTCAATGCGGTTTGGTTTTCAGAATTAAATATGTTGTTAGGGACCAATTTAAATTTCCGATCATTTATTTATCCTTTGCCATTCTTTGAACAGTTTCTAAACACCGCCACCGTGGCGGGAAAGGCCGAGTTCACCGGGAAATGAGATCAATCGAGATTACAATTTACATTTCTTGGAAGGGTAGCCCCAAGCCCCAGGGCTCCGAGGCAGGAAGGAAGTTCGGCCCTGGACCCGCGATCATCCTCTTGTCTTGAGGTACAATTCAGAGAAGTGAACCCCAACCTATTATTTATATTGAATCTCATTCATCACTCGGAATATTTCCTAGAATCGTCCTGAAGAGTAACTGATAAATTGGCGGTCCCGTGATCGGCGAAAAGTGTTTTATCAATTCAATTTTCAATTCAATTCAGTGCCGGCAACCCGGGCGTTTATTTATTATTAGTTATGTACAACATGATTTTTTTTCCTTACCCTCCTCACTAGACAAAGTCTGTTCTGAGGCTGGTAACTAACAATTTCTAATTAAATAAAAAACAAATAAGTGGTAAAACAAAGAAAAAAAGAAACATATATATTATAGTAAAAATAATAATAAAAAATAAGAGGAAAATCAGAGAATTTAAAAATAGAGTAGAAAATAGAAAATATAAAATATTAGATATTAAGAATATTACTTATCTCTCTTCTTTCCTTGACATTCAACCAGTTTAAAAATCTTTTGAAAACCCAGTTCAAATTATTAGATGCGACGTAGGTCTTTGTTTGGGCTACAAACTTATTGAATATATATGGTGCCAAGTAAGATTCATGTTTTTTTGCAAAATTTGATTTGATATATGGTACTTGTAGTTGATTGTGTGTGTTTGCTCTTGTGTATTGCGAGTGAGTTATGAAGTGTGGTGATATTTTTATGCAGTTTTTGTAGATGATCTTCTTTATGAATAGTTTATTTATGTCTAATAGGTTATTGTTGATCATTATCTGTTCTGTCGGATGTTGATAAGGCTTTCTAAACATAATTCTGATTATTGTTTTATGATTACTTTTAAGTGATTTGAGGTGAGTCTCTGCAGCTGCTCCCCATACTGAAATACCATACATTAGAATACTTTGACAGAGTGCGTAATATATATTTTTTAGCTGAGGAAGTGACATAATGTTTCGAATTGTTTTGAAGATGTAAGAGAGTTTCCGTATTTTTTTTGTAATTAGGTTAATTTGGAGATCCCATTTTAAGTTATTGTCAACAGTTAAACCGAGATATTTAATATTTTGCGCATAATCAATCTTGTCACAAACACAGCGTGAGTTAGTTAATGAGGTAACTGTGCAGGGGTGAAGATGTAGTTGTGGGCGACTATCTGGCTGACCAGCTAATGTTTTACTGAAAGTTAAGTATTTTGTTTTAGAAATATTTAGTGTCAGTAGATTATTTCTTAGCCATTTATTTACTTCAGTCATCCCTGCTTCCGTGTTTTTGAAGACTTTTTCCCATGATTGGGCTTTGAATAAAATTACAGTGTCATCTGCATAACTGATAACTTTGTACTCTATGTTCCCTAGGCTTATCTCAGTTAGACTGTTAATGTAGATGAGAAACAGTATGGGACCTAAGACGCTGCCTTGGGGTACTCCATACCTGTTGCCTACTTTGTCACTTTCTTGATTATTGATTTTTACAATTTGTTGTCTATTTTCAATGTAGCTGATGAACCATTTTAGTGGTGGACCTATTATGCCAATGTTTTTGAGTTTTTGTTGGAGTAATTTGTGTGAGATGGTGTCGAAAGCTTTTGCTAGGTCTAAGAACACTCCTAACACCTTTGAACCGCCATCTAGGTTTTTTACTATGTAGGAGGTTAGTTCCGATAAGGCGTCTTCTGTTCCCATTTTCGCCCGAAACCCGAATTGACGGGTGGAGATCAGTTTGTGTTTGTCAAGGTATGCGAGCAGTCTTTTTTTCATAGTTTTTTCTAGTAGTTTCGATAGCGAATTTAGGAGAGTGATTGGTCTGTAATTTAAGATCAGCGTTTTGTCTCCCGATTTATGTATTGGAGTAATACAACCTATTTTTAGATGATCGGGGACAAAGCCGAGGCTGAAACTTTGGTTGAAAATATGTTGAAGTGGTATAAGTATATGTTCTCGGAGACTAATCAGTATATGATTGGAGAGGTTATCTGGGCCCACAGCGCAATTTGGTTTGAGAGAAATAATTAAATCCGATATTTCCTTTGTACCTATTTTGTGAGCATAAAACGAATGATTTGGTTGCATGGTAGAGGATAGTTTGGTTAAAGAGTCTTCTGTTGTGC